>CABFVZ010002829.1:75607-98481 GCA_902151445.1 Timema monikensis
TTTTATTTAACCGAAATACTAAATGCGCTTGCAGTACTTTCAATGGAGAAAAATTTCTTCAATTGTTATCCAGAGATCAAGGAGAAAATTATTGAACTTTTCGCACAAAAAAACAAGAAGAATGGATTTCATTTTTAAATGAGTAGATCAAGCTTGAACTGTAACAATTTAAGTTAAAATAAGTATAAAATGTTTGTGTTTTTTTGTTAAAAGTTTATCAAGTTCCTGAATATTTTTTATACAATTTTTTTTCTCCCTTTTACACAATTTTAAAACAAAGGCTAAAATTTTCTGGTGCAGCACCCCCACTAATTTTAGCTACGAGCCACTACTGAATATTTAGAACTAAACTCTCTCTACCTGGCAGTCCCGCCTTCCTTCCAATCCCCTCCCATGCGCGCATGCGCACAACATTCAAACACCACGTCGCTGGCACTGTGAAGAGCACAGTTCCATAAAAAGATTTTTGTATATTTTTTATAAACTGGGGGATGGCTACTGAAGTACTGACATTAAGCTTAAAGAATATATAGTGTACTACAAAAATAAATAAAGAATTAAAGAAAAAAGGACTCGTGATATTAAATGTTATCGATAATAACAAGCGATAATTGGGGGTGCTGCAGTTCCGCAATGCCCATACGCAAGCCGCCACTGCTTATGAACGTTAGAGCATAATTAGTACATACGCTTATAGCCTGAACAGATAAGTAGCAGGACGTAGTGCTAAAAAAATAATTACATGATGCTTCTCAACACAAAACATATGAAGAGTAGAGGAGAAAAGGGAGAAAGTCACTTTACACACATTTTCCCGGAAATAAATTTTATATTTCAAACCTCTTAAGAACTCAAGCAAATACTTAAAAAAAATATATATTTAAATATGACAAAAACTTTTTTAACCATAAACTAAAGCCCATTAGAGGTCTCATGATTATCTAACAGATGGCAGCACTTTCTCCATTTTAGTTAAAATTGGCTTTCCCCCTTTTTAACCTGTCCCATTAATATAGATATAGCTTGTGAGACATATAAATTATATAAGCTATGTTATACTATCATTTTTAATTTTGAGCCTTTTTCATTTCCCCCCAAATTACATTCTTGTACACATCTGTTTGAAAGATACTTCCTAAAATACGTATCATAATATTTAAAAAAAATCATAACAGAGGAACCATGTGTTTGATATAGTCTTTGGGCCAGTTTCATAGTCAAATTTAGTACGCCTCAAGTGCGGCGCTACACTAAGTACATGACGACACCTACCTGAAATTGAATGGAATGGGCCAGTTTCCTATGAGAGAACGGCCCATTCCATTCTGGTTTAGGTAGGTGTCGTCATGTACTTAGTGTAGCGCCGCACTTGAGGCGTACTAAATTTGACTATGAAACTGGCCCTTAGTCCATATCTATACCTCTAAAGAGGTTTTACTGCCAATAAGTAGACTAGCCATCATCTTTTAATGGCGATAAATTAATTCTTCCTTACACTTGCCCTTAAGTCTCATACAAATAATTCTGTGCTAACTGCAGCTCGTCACACATTATTTCACACTGCTAGCTTTCTTCGAGTATATTAAACAATCCTGCTTCATTAGGTCAGAACGTTTAGTTATTACATAATCACTTAATTATATACTGCTATCCTGCCTAAGTATTACGGCACCATTCACCAACCTGCCCCCTTCAAGTCTACCAACATATACAGATGTATAGTAGGATCTGAAGGACCCTATCTATCACAAAATCTTACTAAAACTACTTTAGTATATTCATACGTCAAATAATGTGATAGTAAGCTGTCAATTTGATAGAAAAGATCAATACCTATAAAATAACGTTATTAGTTTAGTAATAGTATATCAATGTTAATTGTTAAACAGTTTTGTATTTTATAAAAAAAAGTCCTTCCTGCGAGAATCGTACTATAGTAGAGTTGAATAAATATAACCTACATTACAGCAGTAGTAATCAACGGGGGATGATGAGTTTGTTAATAACGGTGCATGAACATTTCAAGTCGAGTTGTGTGTGGGTTTTAAAAAAAAGTTTTTTCTTTTACATAAACAACTATTTCATAACACTCGAAGTGGGCCTTAAGACATTTGGCACATTCCACCTGAAAAGCGACACGCTTGGACCAATCTATGCAAGAAGTGGCGCAATATAAGTAAGTATTTTGGGCCAAACGATATGGGGCCAATGCACTGAGGTTAGACAAAAATTCTCCCTTTCATGTATGCAGATTCAACCTAACATAATATTACCTAACTTAACTAACAAGCGAGTTCCTTCTATTTTTGCAGATATAACCTTTCATACTATAACCTACTTTGTCCCGTGGTGTAGTGGTCAGTGCACTTGGCTACGAGCCTAGGGGTACCTGATTAAATTCCCAACTGGTACCCTGTTTTTTCTCTAATGGGGAATTACCCCAACGGTCACAAGGGCTTGGTTAGTTAGGTTTAAATTAGGTATAAGTGTTCCTCACTAAATAAATTAGGCCGAGGATCGCCATTGCCAAGGAAGCTTTCAACAAGAAGAGGTTACTGCTCACCAGCAAGTTGAGTTTGGAACTGAGGAAGAAAGTGATGAAATGCTACATTTGGAGCATCATACTGTATGGAGCAGAAACTTGGACTCAAAGGAAGTTAGAAAATAAATACTTGGAAAGCTTTGAAATGTGGTGCTGGAGAAGATTAGGTGAACATAAAGGGTGACAAATGAAGAAGTCCTATGAAGAGTGGTTGAAAAGAGAGCCATTTTGGATGTGATTCTTCGGTACGCAGCAAACTGGATCGGACACATCCTTAGGAGGAATTGTCTTCTGCCCTACGTCATAGAAGAAAAGGTTTAGGGAAGGAAAAGCTTAGGAAGAAGTAGTCAAATACTAGATGACCTGAAGGACAGAAGAAAATCCTGGGAACTGAAGGAGGAGGCAAAGAACAGGACGAATTGGCGGTCTAAATTAACTGACAAAAGGAATGGAGCTGTTGTAAGACAGAAAACCTAGTAATAAGTGTTTCTACTGGTTTCCAACCCTCATTATCACTCTCACCATCATCTAATCTCAACTCATCAGGACATGGAAAGAGCCTCTACGGAAAGTATGTACGATTAGTACATTCGGGCGTCCCCTGGGCAACGGTAGATTAGTACTGGCTAATCTTCCCACTACTGGGTTACGAATAATGTAGCTCAGACGCGCAATATTATGATTATGATTATTGTTATATAACCTATCCTAAATATCAGGCGATTCCCTTTCAGTTTCGCAAACCTAATCTTACATAACCTAACGTAGCTATCAAGAGTTTGAACAAACAGTGACTAAAGAAATGCGAGTCACGTGCAAACCAACACAAAAGGTAGGATTAACAGGCGTTTCCACAACTGCGCCACGTCCAAAGACCAACCTGGTCCAAACAACCCGTGTATTTCAGTGAGGATAGTTCTTGTCTGTAGTGAGGTGACCTGGTGGTCTAGGGGTAAGGTGTCGGACTTCTGTGCAGGGGTCCGGGGTTCAATCCTCGGTCCCGGCACAGATTTATCTGATTACCAAACCCTTCCTTCACCTCTGACAAGAAGTGTATTAATCACAACTTGTGAATGTGTGGAATACCAGGCCTCCACCATGGTTCGGATCCCACGTTAAACTCTAGGTCCTCCATTTCATCTGACAATCACCCTACCATTACACATTAGCGTAAGTGCGTATAATCCGAACGGGTAGTAAGACGCGGTGCTAATAATAATCTTGTCTGTAGTGAACGTACTACACGCACGATGTCGATGAGATGGGGAAAACCCCACCATTCGCCCAAAACACACATACACATAATATATACAACAATATAAATGCATTTAATGTTCTCTTTATGAACTATCACTCAACTTACAAATTAATTACACAATTGGTACAACTCCCGGGCTCCTTCATGTTAATTAAATTTAAAGGTAATGTTTCGATTTCACCCATTGACTTTTTTTTTTCGATTGTGTTGGGAATCGAACCTTTGGGCACTTAACTCGCTAAGCAGACTCTCTACTTATTGAGCTAAGGTGTCGTATGTATAGCTTTGGATCCATGCTCGCTGAAATTAGGAATCAGAGTACAACATTTTCTCCTCTTGCTAGCCTGCTAGCTTTCAGTGTAAACAGAGTGTACAGGACCATAGTTCAATCAGTCAGGGTAAGATTGCTAGCTTTCAAAGTAAACGGAGTGTACAGGACCATAGTTCAATCAATCAAGGTAAGACTGCTAGCTTTCAGATTAAATTGAGTGTATAGTACCATAGTTCAATCAGTCGAGGTAAGACTGCTAGCTTACAGAGTAGATTGAATGTATAGGACCATGGTTTAATCAGTCATGGTAAGACTGCTAGCTTTCAGAGTAAATTGATTGTATAGGACCATAGTTCAATAAGTCAGGGTAAGACTGCTAGCTTTCAGAGTAAATTGAGTGTACAGGACCATAGTTCAATAACTCAAGGTAAGACTGTTAATTTTCAGGGTAAACCGAGTGTATATGTTATGTACTTATTAAACAGGTTTATGATATATTCGTAATCAGCGCATCACTTAAACTTACGGATACTTGAAAGTACCTCTTTAGACATTCCACTCTCGTGGGCCAAAAAAATACACGAATTTTAGTCGACATTTATTTAAATTATAAGAAGATCTGTAGAGAGCGGTTTTATTCTCTTTACACAGAAGTATAATTTACTAAGCTGGCTAGGGGCTGTTGTAACGACAGACACGTTCGTCTAACAAAAAAGGAAGAAAAAAAATTAATCAAAAAGACAACTCACTTGAAATGGTAAAAAAAAAAAAATACTGACAGGAATAAGATACGTGAAGCTTCGCTAACATTTGTACATCTAAATTGTTCTGCAATGTCTTCTGTCAGTTTTTATAATTTATTGTATTTCAACAGTAAAAATTTTAATAATAAAACTTGATATCCTATTTTTTACTGTTAATTTTTACTGTACCAAATATAAAACAGTTTGTAATTATTTTGTCATGTTATACTCTTAGTCAATAACAAGATTTCAGCGCGTAGTGCCTTGTCCACTGGCTATAGTTGAAAATATTTCAGCTTTGTCCGTTCTGGTCGAAGGGACCTGATCGAAAGTCCAATTAAATTTTAAAAATACATTTGACTCTTATCAGTGCGTAAGCGTTGTCATAGGTAACGAGTTATCTGACAACTAGAACAGTATTATTATTATTATTATTATTATTATTATTATTATTATTATTATTATTATTATTATTATTATTATTATTATTAACACCGCGTCTTACTACCCGTTCGGGTTATACGCACTTACGCTAATATGTAATGGTAGGATGATTGTGAGATGAAATGGAGGACCTACAGTTTTTAACGTGGAATCCGAACCACGGTGGAGGCCTGGTATTCCCCACATTCACAAGATGTCTTGTCAGAGGTGAAGGATAAATCTGTGCTGGGACCGAGGATTGAACCCCGGACCCCAGTATAGAAGTCCGACACCTTACCCCTGGACCACCAGGTCACCCTAGAACACGCTAGAACAGTAACTAGATCTACTTTCACATCATCACACCACAATTCATGTAATCTTCCACTGTCACTTTTGAAAGGTATTATCATTACCTATTAAATAACAATAATAATATTGTAAAATTATCAATTTCGGCCGAAAAAAAGTTATTTGTTTAAAAGTACCTTCTTATGAAAATTGAACAGTCCGACCAGAAAACTTTGATGACTTTTTCGAAGCAAATTGAAATGGTTCATTGAATAGAAAGCATATGTGACGTATTGTATTGATTTGCACTAATAAACAACACACATTATAAAGCACATATCATGACAATAAACAAAATATGTATCTGTTTATTCAACCAAAAGTAAAAATTGATGATAATTAACTGTGTCTAGTTTGCGTTGCAAAACATCACGTGGGTCAACACACATTATTTCCATAGAGGGTGTAGATCGTTAATCCACTTAATCGGATTTCGCTCTCAATTTTTAGAGAATATGTGAGTCATCGAGTTTTAGTGTATGCTCATTAATTTATTATATGTATGTATATGTGTATGTATGTATGTATATGCGTATGTATGTATGTATATGTGTATGTATGTATGTATGTATGTATGTATATATGTATGTATGTATATATGTATGTATGTATTTATGTATATATGTATGTATGTGTGTATGTATGTGTGTGTATGTATGTATGTATGTATGTATGTATGTATGTATGTATGTATGTATGTATGTATATATGTATATATGTTTGTATGTATGTATGTATTTTCTGTCAGTGACTAAGCCAATTTTTTTTAAAGCAGTCCTTAGTTTGAAAGGTTCAGCCTCAAAAGGCATATGTACATTATCTTAAGATTGTACACTACTTTTACCTTGGAAGGTAGAAGTATTTTCTTAACGTGAGGATGTAGGAAACTTAATTTGAGAGCATTATTTTTGTAGTTTTTTATATCAAAACATCTTTTTTTTTTTTGGTCAAAATGAATCAAATAATCCTCCTGTAGAAACATATAGTTTAATGAAAACTTTTCCTCTTCATGCTCATGAAAGATATTCAAGAACTGTTGATATCATCATTTGAATAAAATTAAACTATACATTTATATTTATTTAGGCCAGAAAAATGTTTTGCCATACAAACTGCAAAAAAACACTGCACTTAATTCGCGTCCCCTATACTTCCACCTTAAGGGTAAACGAAGGGTACTATTTACATTCATTTTCGTGTGCCCCTTCTATTGGTATGTCAAATAAAGTTTGTGAGGATACATTATCCCCTTGATAAATTGAATATAAATCATTACACAATTTTAAAGCACTCTAATCTCAAGAAAATGATAAACGGAACTAACAACAAACCGTCATGATGTAATTTTTTTTAGCGCAATAACCCGATATTTATCAATAAAACACACAGAAAATTTAGAGACGTGTTTGCTTGAGTGGCGCAACATATCACAACTAACAACAAATGTTTGTAGACCAATAATTCTGTGAAAAATAAATTTAAAACAGCAGCAGTTATATTTAATTTTCTAGTGAATAAAAGTATTTTTTAAAAAAGTATTAAAACGATGAATGTTTTATAATTTGTTTACATTGTTTAGTGAAACAAAAAGCGAGAATTACACACACATTCTTAATTTAAAACCATTTCACAACAGTAGACGTAGCCGTCTACTTGTATCTTAATTTTTAAGCACATGTGCGCATGCGCATTTATTTATTCGATATATTTTTCAAGCAGATTTTCTTTACAGAGACGCGTGGAGCCTGTCCGCTAGTGCAGAAGAAACTGCGCAGTTCGCTTCCCTTGTCAATGATAAACGACGAGTTGTGTAGTGATAAATGTCGTCCTAAAATTGTAAAAAAGGTTGGGAGGGGGGTTTGGGGGTGGAACGAAAGGTCATATTAACACATCTGAGTCACCGAAAAACACATATAGACATTACCTTTTAATGAGCAAATGTTTGTTTGGCTCCACCGAAGTCAAAAGTGATTGCTGTGCGGGAAAAGGCAGCATGGAGATAGTTTGCAGCGTGGGACTGTTGTTATTTGTTTTGTACAGGTTCATCAATGAGTGCTCATCAGAATGACTGAGTAAATACAGCGCTAAAATCTACTATGTACAGTCAGTTTCGAATGCTCCCTATTATTATTATTTGCACCGCGTCTTACTACCCGTTCGGTTTATACGCACTTACACTAATGTGTGATGGTAGGGTGATTGTGAGATGAAATGGAGGACCTACAGTTTAACGTGGAATCCGAACCACGGTGGAGGCCTGGCATTCCACAACATTCACAAGTTGTGATTAATACACATCACACGTCTTGTCAGAGGTGAAGGAAGGGTTTGGTAATCAGATAAATCTGTGCCGGGACCGAGGATTGAACCCCGGCCGCCAGCACAGAAGTCTGACACCTTACCCCTAGACCACCAGGTCACCACGAAGGAAGTTATGCTACAGATTTTTATCTCTCAATAAAAAAAACCGTCGACCACGGCTGGATTTGAACCTACGATGAACGAATCCTGAGGCTAGCACTTTACCCAAAACCCATTGAGGTCGACTATTTTGTTAATAAAACGTACGTTGAGTATCACAGCTCTGGAAACATCGCATTAGTTGATTAAATAATGTTGCAACGTAGGATTAGGATTTCGTGCTTCTATTTAGTTTAATTCTTCCGTTCTGTGTTGGACTTACATCCACTGTGACAGAGTTTCAATTAATTATCTTGTTGATGATATTTTTTTTTAAAAGAACATAATTTATTCTAAAAGTAACCTGAAGCATCTACGCATAAATTGTCCCTCAACCAATATACTTTTTATTTATTTTAAAAACCGGTTATACGACTCTGAAAGGGCATCGAAAGATACATCGACGAGACTAAAAACAAAAAGTCACTAAACATTGTAATGCATAGCTACCGGATAACCCTCAGAGGTTGCGGAGTGAATAGGTTTTTTTACAATCATAGTAAATAATTAGGTTTTACAGTTAACCCTCTAAACTTGTTCGAAAATAAAAGGACGATTAGAGGATAAATCCCCGAGTATATTTAGCCGAGAGGCGTCTGGATTTTACGGGTCAAAACACAATTATCTGGATGTAACCGAGCCCCGGCATGGTAGGTACTCCATAAAAAAAAAGAACCTTTCAATAAGCACACATGTGCGGATTGGTTGCGAAAGATGTGGTACACACTCCATTCAATACATATTTGTTTCGCGTCAAACGAGACAAACAATAATAGTACCGTTCTTCAAAATTCGTCGATGTGTGAAAAACGGTCTGATTTTCAAAAGAAGTCCGTTATTTGAAAATTGGAAACTCATGGTGACATGATGGCGGAAAAAATAAATTACAATTGTTGTTAAATTATTTGTCCGTTTAATTAATGATATATACATACATATACATACACATACACACATACACAAACACATACATACACACAATTACATTAAACTACATTACATTACATTACATTGCACTGCATTACATTTCACTATATTACATAGCATAACATAACATAACATAGCATAGCATAACATAACACAACACAACATATTACTACATAATATTACATTGCATACACACACATATACCTAATAACGCCATTCCCTTACTGGGTAGCCAAGAAACTGTGCAGATAGATCAAACAACAACTCCGTACTTAATCCATCCTCACTAACTTTCTCCACACTTCCCTATCAATACATACTCCCTTCACTTCAACAACATCCATACACCGAGTCATAAATGCGCTTTTATTCTTAAACTCTTAATGTTTCTCTTTTTCACACATTCATCTACAAGATTTAGCCACGTATTACATGACCAACCACTTCCTTTTGATCCACACACTCTACCTTCATATATATTAGTTTCGTCACTCTATCCACACTCATCCTTTCAGCGTGCCCAAACTACCGAAAGACACCCCTTTAACAGGATTCCCTTTCAAACCGCACTCCTTCAGCACCCATTCATCACTGACTCTGTCCATACGAGTTTTTTCACATACATTTCTGATATATCTCATTCCAACCGCATTCACCTTGCTCTTGTGTTTCTTCTGATGATAATAGAGATAAATTATACCGTATAATAAAATACTTAGCACCACATATTACTACCCGTTCGGGTTATTCGCATAGGTATTAATTACGCTAATGGGTTAGGAATTGGGAAGTTTAAATATGATGGAAGTGAATCCGTATTTGCGCGGAGGAGAGTGGAAAACCATTTAGGAAAAAACACCCCTGTTCACCCGACAGAGATTCAAACCTCGATCCCCCCGTCCTCAGCAGTTTAGAATATTAAATATTTTTAAGCTTTCCCTTCTAACATTTATTATATTTTTTAGCAAAAGATTTTTTACAAATATTTATTTTTACTACAATGTAATAGTTTACCTTATCTTTACTATGCTATATTGTATTTTATTCCAGTATCTCTATGATGAGCAAAATTTTGATATGTTTTTTTAATGCAAAGCTTACACAAACTTACTAAGGATCATAATAATCTCCATGGGTCTGGTAAAATCTGTTGATCCCATCTTTATAGTTTCATTCGTTTATACACATGCACACAAATACATAATACACATACATACATACATACATAACATACGTACATACATAACATACTTAACATACTTAGCAGACATAACATACATTACATACATACATACATTTATACAAACATACATTTCTCATAAAAACATATATAAATATGCATGCATACACTCACATACAATCACACACACTCAAACTCATACACATACATACATACATTACATACATACGTACGTACGTACGTACAAACATACATTTCTTTTAGAAATATATATAAATATGCATGCATACACTCCCATACAGACACACACACACACTCAATTTCATACACATACATACATACATACATACATACATACATACACACGTACGTACATTATATACATTACATACATTACATACATACATTTCTTTTAGAAACATATATAAATTTGCATGCATACACTCACATACAATCACACACACATACACTCAAACTCATACACATACATACATACTTACATACATTACATACATACACACGTACGTACATACATACATTTTTTTTATAAACATATATAAATATGCATGCATACACTCAAACACATACACATACATATAACATATGTATCCATACATAAACAAACATGTGTATGTACTTATGTATGTGTATATTCACATATAAATATAAAAACATACATACAATATAAATCTATACACACTCACAGATACTGTATCTAACATTGTACTCAACGTTTTGTCTACAATTTGTTTTATAGAAACTAGTGAAACACTCTGAATTGTTTCTATTGAAAAGCGTGTAGCGGGAGATAACGCGCAGCCTGTGTAAAATCGATTACGTCCTACTCTGCGAACCAGGTAAATATCTTCTGTGAGACTATTTATGGAAACACGATATTAAAGAAGGGTTTATTTCTTCCTCTCGAACGTGATGAGAGTTTGGAAAGAAAAAAAAACTCGACAAAAGGTTCGAGATGAAACTTCTTGTTGATATGGTCTTCCTATCACCTTTAGGCTACATAATATTGAATCGATGTAATATTTATATTATCGCCTGTTTGTCATATTTAAGTATACTTTATCTCGAAAATAATGGCTTTCAAGAAATAACTAGAATTATTATTTTCATCTAGTTAAACTAGAAATACACTCTCAGTTTCACACTGCCCCTACAAACATTTGAGTTAATATTTACTGCACTTTATACCATCCTAAAAGCCACCCCGTTCTAGTAATTAAATGCGGCCAGCCCAAGCTGATAAGGCGCGGAGGGAAAAGTATTACTAAATAAAACCTTGCAAACAAAATATGTAATTTATTATTTTCATCCTCTTACTTACGCTGTGTCATTAGGAACTCAAATCTATTGACGCCGGGTGACCTGGCGGTCTAGGGGTAAGGTGTTGGACTTCTGTGCTGGGGTCCGGGGTTCAATCCTCGGTCCCGGCACAGATTTATCTGATTACCAAACCCTTCCTTCACCTCTGACAAGACATCTTGTGAATGTGGGGAATGCCAGCCCTCCACCGTGGTTCGGATTCCACGTTAAATTGTAGGTCCTCCATTTCATTTCACAATCACCCTACCATTACACATTAGCGTAAGTGCGTATAACCCGAATGGGTAGTAAGACGCGGTGCTAATAATAATCTATTGACGCACTAACAGAAGTATACCACCTATCCCTATTATGGCCTAGTTATATACACCATATCTAGTCCAAATTTATTATAATATTATATTCCTATCAACGTCTACAGGTCTTCCCACGAGGTTTTAATTTCTTCCCTTCGCGTTGCATGTCCTGCCCACCGCTATATGCGAGATTTGATTATTTTAACAACGTCTTGTGACGAGTACAGGGTATGTAAGTGTAACTCATATTTATGTAACAGCCTCCATTCCAATATCTTCATCCCTTTTGAACCTGATTTTTTTTTTCAAAGTACTTTGTTTTAGGACCCCTTAAATTATTTTCATACTTTAAACAAAGATAAAATGAACCTAAAATTTATCTACCAGTATGAATACAATTTACGGGATCCCATGAATTTTTATTTTCATTTTAACAACGCGTCTTAGTACCCATCTGGGTTATATTCTTGTGTACTAATTACTCTGATGGGTTTAGGAATGAGTAAGGTATTATTTTATATGAAAGTACCCGCATTTGGGTGGAAAGAGAGAGTGGACAATTATTTTGGAAAAAAAACATACTTAGTACACACGACCGAGATTCGAACCTCGATTTCTCCGTCAACAACAATTTAGTCTACTGCGAGAATAGCGCCTTAGATCATGTGGCCAACGAAGCGGGTATTACCTCAATAATTAAACAAGAAATATTCCTTATTTAGTGTCTCCCGCTTAAAGGGGTTCGAGAGAAACCACGGCGACGTAACCTCATGCTGACAGTTCCATAAAACAAAAAGGTCATGAAATGAGATCCGAGTTGCTTCTGACAGAAATATAGATTACATCGTCGGATTTATATGAAATCTCCCCTTCCTCCCTATCTCTCTCTCAACGTTTACCCGACTCTGGCCTTATTCTCACGTTAAAAGACAATTTATTTAAACCGTGATGAGGACTCTTTTCAATCCTAACTATTATTAGCACCATGTCTTACTACCCGTTCGGGTTTTACTCACTTACGCTAATGTGTAATGGTAGGGTGATTGTGAGATGAAATGGAGGACCTACAGTTTAACGTGGAATCCGAACCACGGTGGAGGCCTGGCACTCCACACATTCACAAGATGTCTTGTCAGAGGTGAAGGAAGGGTTGGGTAGTCAGATAAATATGTGCCGGGACCGAGGATTGAACCCCGGACCCCCAGCACAGAAGTCCGACACTTTACCCCTAGACCACCAGGTCACCTGTCAAGGTTTATAAAATTACCTCTAACTTTTAGTGTTAAAATATTCAGTTGGCCTATTTGTCTGGTAGCCATCTTATATTTTTTTTAGCGAACTATTTTTTTTTCTCTCTCACCGATGTCAATTTATGAAGTGAAGGAAGCACATAATATTACGTTGACGCGATAGATGCACACCTTGCACACCTTGCATCAACTAAGTTAAGGTGGGAGTGTAGGTGACGCGAGTTAAGGGCAGTGTTTCTGCATTTTTCATAACAAAACCTTGTTTTGGTCAAAATAAATAAAATACTTCGCCGGTAGAAACATGTAGTTAAATTATCTTCACATGATGACCTCAACAGCTGTTGAATATCTATCAAAGGTGTCCTGGAATCTAATGACAACGTTTTCTCTTCATTTAAGACTTTATTTTCAATAACAATATTAAAAAAAACACGGTTGATATCACCTTGTGAATAAAATCAAACTCTATGTTTCTACTGTATAAATGTTTAATTTATTTTGGCAAACACAAGTTTTGTTATAAGAACTGCTAAAACATTGCCCTTAACTCCAACTTGAATATTCCATTTTTATCATCACAACCTTAAGATACTCTCCAATTTACAAAATAAGCACCATTTAAAAAATAAACATGTTCTGTTGCAGTCAACATTGATATTTTGCGATAGTATTAGCATTATTTTGTAGGTAATGATTATATATATATATATATATATATCAAAAGTGACCCCTACAGATCACATGACTTTACGTTTGAGTACATAAATATAGAAGTAATTGTTTTCTAGCTGTAAGATAAGGTCATAAAGGTTATTGCTATGTATAATAAAACCTTTTGACTAACCTGTATTTTCCATTTCAAAACTATACAGATCTAATGTACACCCATAAACTGACACAATATCATGATTTATAATCTACCCTTAGTATAAATAACAACATATGTAATGTTCCCTAGTCATCAGATAAAAATCAACTCAAGAGCTCCTTCAACTTGAAATGGAAACCATCGTAATATTTCTTATTGGAATGACAGTTTTGAAGCTTCATATTCACTAAAACAATCCTTAACTATCTTCTTCAAGTTTTCGGATGTGATCTTGATAAAAATTGGTTTTTTAAGGAAAGCAAAATATATATATTTTTCACTCTATACCCAAATCTCAGAACTGCTATAGTTCATGTTAAATGTAATAACAAATGAGATAATTCTACATTTAAATATCATTCTTTTAACAAAATACCCTTTTTACTTGTAAGGTTTTTTTAAATCGTTTTATAACATGAAGTTAAGATTGGACGGGCTATGGTAGGGAGATCGAGGTTCGAATACTGGTCGTTTGTAATGAAGGTGATTTTTACCACATTCTTTTCCGCTTTTTCCTAATCCAAATGTGAGTAAATTTCTTCTAAAATCAATGGTCCTTATAAGTACCAACATATTTGCGTAATTAGTACGTGTACTTATAACCAGGATGGGTAGTAAGAGGCCGGGCTAAATATAAATAATAATAATAATAATAATAATAATAATAATAAAGTTGAACGCTTGATATAAGATGTTAACTAGTCAGTTTCCAGGACTCTTCGAAGTACGTCATTTGAATGGAATGGACGAATAGGCAGGGTCCGGACGCCGCGGCGCTTGGGATCTATCAAAAACCGGTTGCGTCCCTCAAACGCTCAGGTAAACACACCCGTGACTTTTATCGTGTAAACTGTCGCTTGTTTATAACACTAAAGGGAAGATTTGAAAGGTCATCACTTGAAAAAATACACACCTCATGATTTCTTATGAAAGGTTGGATAGGAAATTACTGAAGGGTGTGATGTTTATCAACATGTTTGTGATACGTAAATCAATTTTTTTTCCTATACAGTTGAGATGGGAGTGTGGGAACGTAAGATAAGGGTGGTATATTTTCAGTTTTTATAGAGACACTTGTTTTTTGTCATAATCAAATCAAATAATTCTCTAGTACAAACAGAGAATTTAATTTTTTTTCAGGTGATGATATCGAAAATTCTTGAATATCTGCCAAAGATGTTCTGGAATTTAATGACAACTTTTTCTCTTAATTTAAAAAAAAGTTTCTCAGCTAATACCACTAAGTTCATTACAAATATTCAAGAACTGTTGATATCACCATGTGAAACTGGAGCAATATATTTTTTGGCAAACCAAATGTTTCACTATAAAACTCTTAAAAAACACATACCTTTTTCACATCCCTAACAGGAGTTCTAAGAAGGATAAATTAAAAAACACTATGAAATCCATTACAATATCAACTATGAACCTGTTACAATTGCAATAAAATTACAGCTAGCCCTCACTAATTCGGTTACAGTTGTGAGTAATTTGAAAATACACACGGTATTTAGGAAAGAAGATGAGAAGCCATTGTCTCTTCAGACAATAATGGTAAGTTTCCTTGAACCTGAATTATTACGTCAAAACAATTAGAAACTCTTGAATATTCAATAGATGACCTACTGTATTGTATTTCTATATTTTTTAATAAAGGCTCTATAGTGATATTTTTATCAGCACTACCTTTATTATTATAGTTTCTATTTATTTTATTTGTGTCCTAAATATTTTGGACTATCTTTTACTTAAGTAAGCCGTATTACCACTTAATCCGGATAACCTCTTCCCTCAATTAATCCGGATTAACGACGATTTACTGTACGTTAGTTTGTAAGGATTACTGCCTTCCACAAATATTAATTTTGCTACAGTGAAGAAATGACATCTGGACAAGGAATCTAGCCCGAGACCAAAGGCGTACTTAGCCAAAGATCTTGTCGTAGATTTCCATGGAGATATTTTCTCTCATATCTTAGTACATTAATTTCGCTAGTGGGATAATTATGAGGAAGATAAAGTTTTAGAAGAAATTTGTGTGGAAGGAAATGTAAAACAATTGAGGAAAATATACCCTCAGAAATCATAGCCAATAATATAACCCCGATATGACCAAAATTCGAACCCCTATCTCCCCGACATCGGCAGTCCAGTCTAACACGAATGACGCGCTAGGCATTGTGACACCTAATAAGGATTTTTGTTTGTTGAAAAATATTTAATTGTAAAATAGGTTTTGACTATCTCCAAAATGATTAACTGTACCAAATAATGGCACAAAACCTTTTTAAAAAAAAGCTGCAGAGGATTGCATTTTTATATATTCTAAAATTATTATTAGTTGTTGACCTTTAAACAGAATGTAATTTTGAATTTGATTTTCTTCTAGTGCAGGAAAATTTGATTTAATTTGAAAATGGATGAAACTTTTTTATTTCTAATCTTTTAGGATTTCATGTCTTTGAAAACAAAAAACCGTATGCTCTAAATGAATAATAAAACTTCAATCCCCTAGAGTTTTACACGATGGAAACTAAATGTGTGATATCACTCAAGAAAGAACGTGCTATGAAAATATTGCTGAGAAAGGAATAGAAAAAGGACTTCCAAAAATAAAAAATACATACAGAGTTATCCATAAACGTGAGTGCAAAATCAAAAACAAATAACCAGATAGAGGGGGGAAAACGAATGAAAGTGATAATTAAAGTTTAGAAAAATGATACGTAATCAAAGTAATAATATAGAATAATAGTTGCTAAATTTGATCAAACTATTTCTAAGGAAAATGTATTTAAATGTGTAGAAATGTGAAAAAGTGGCAAAAAAAAATCTGTTTTTTGATTAATCTCCCGATTTATCAATATTTAGGATTTTATGGAAGTATTTTAGTGATATATTTAATGTTACATATAACAAACACAAAAGACAATTAATTACAAATAATAATATATGTTAATAAAATAACCTTGATATTTGGGTGGCAACCAACACCATAGTTAAGGATATTTGAGATCCTTTACAATTTCCTTCTTTTTTATTTCTAAATTATAAAATAAGAGTCCAATGTTTGATTATGGTCAATATTTAGTCCTAAGCTGGTAATAATAAAAAAAATTAATTAAAACGTAACTATCCCGCGGAACGTCGTGCATTTTTGATATTTTTAAATACATTATAGACACTGAACATAGATGTATGGTGAGAAGTGTAAAGTTTTATGTTAATCTAATTTCTTCCTTGCCCTTTATAAACGCGATGCTATCTAAACTTCTATATAGTTATGCGATACACAATTTACTACCCAACCGAATACTTTTTAACTACACAAATGCGGCATGCAGGTAGAATTTAAAGGAAATTTACCTGCATTTTGGTGGAGATTAAATTGAAAAACCGTTAAGGAAAAGCCTTATTAAACTCGATCGGGATATACATAGTGAATTTCCCCACTAGCAGGCAACTAGATCATACGAGGTTGACGCCTAGGTCGTTGATTCCCCAAGAGCTCAGAACAATCTTTACTCGAACCAAATAACGCCCTTGCAAAGTCGTGACACCAGTACTCCTAGCATTGCCTTGATATCTGGCGCAAAGTAATTATCTCCCACTCGCTTTGGTGGCCACGTGGTCTAACGCGCTAATATAGAGTTGGACTAGACTGGCGAAGGTTAGGAGATCGGGGTTCGATCCCAGTCGGGTGCAATAAGGATGGGTTTTTTTCCTAGGTAGTTTTCCACTCTTCCTCCACGCAAATTCGGTTGCATTTCCTCTAAATTAGCCTTCTTAATCTCTAGTCCATCTTAATTTGACTCACTTAAGGTAGGTGATGTAAAGAACACGAGTTAAAGGGTAGTGTTTTTGAAGTTTTTAAAGCAAATCTTATTTTTGGCAAAAATAAATAAAATATTGTTAAAGTAGAAACATAGTTTAGTTTTCTTCACATGGTGATATCAACAATTCTTGAATGTGTGTCAAAGATGTTCTGGAGTTTAATGACAACTTTTAATCTCTCGTTTAATGCCACTATGCTCACGACATCTAATCAAGATGTTCAGGTATCATTTCCCAAATTGAAAAATATTAAACTTGAGTGGGGAAACAAAATATCTAGTAAGATTTGGGTACAAAGAATCTTTAAAAAAAAAGTTTTCTACTAGGACTGTGATACTCGTTCGGGTTTTACTCATATGTATTAAATAGGCTAACGAGCTAATTGTAGTGTAAGGAAAGTTTAATTTTGAGATTGTGTACCTTAATTTGTGTGTAGTAATAGTGGGAAAACATATTGGTAAAAAAATTACCCCAAGTACATCCGAAAGGGATTCGAAATCCAATCTCCCCCTCATAGACAATCCAATCCATTGAAAACCCCGATCTCTCCATCTTCGGCAGTCTAGTCCAACACGACATTAGCACGTTATACCAGGAGTTCTTAAACTTTTTCCACTAATGACCCCTTTTTGTCCGATAAATTTTTATGTGAACCAGGGAATTTGGGTTTATTATTATTATTATTATTATTAGCACCGCGTCTTACTACCCGTTCGGGTTGTACACACTTACGCTAATGTGTAATGGTAGGGTGATTGTGAGATGAAATGGAGGACCTACAGTTTAACGTGGAATCCGAACCACGGTGGAGGCCTGGCATTCCACACATTCACAAGTTGTGATTAATACACGTCTTGTCAGAGGTGAAGGANCCGAACCACGGTGGAGGCCTGGCATTCCACACATTCACAAGTTGTGATTAATACACGTCTTGTCAGAGGTGAAGGAAGGGTTTGGCGAATTTAGGCATATACAATATGTAGACAAATCAAACATTTACTGATAATAAATTATTTAAAAAATATATTACAAAACAATTATTTGGTATACATATTAGTTTATCATTTATTAAAGACGAAAGCAAATTTGCATAGTAGTTTTTTCAAATTTAATATATTTTTTAAATTTTTTATAGGGCCTAAAAGGACAGAAGTATGTTTAGGGCCATTTCATAAATTTTTGAAAAGTCTAACCTAATCCCAAGCCAAAATTAATTTAGCGATTATTATTTTTTAGGAAACTCAAGTTTTAGACCTGTGTCGCTTGATAACTCAGCAAATTCTTCTTAAACTTTAAATTAAAGATGACTGACGATTTTGATTTCAATTGAGTATGGTTTATGAATCCAACTTAGCTTTTTATGATAACAATTTTAAGGGAAGTATTTCTGAAACTTTGTCTCCAGGCACTTAGATGATCATTTATAACTCTTACAGATTGAATCTTTAGGGAAGCTATTTTCAATTCTAAAATCATTTGTAGCTGTAACAATTTTTATAGAATCATTTACCACCTTATTCTTCCATATGTTAACTTTTTATTTTTACTAAGAATTTCAACTTGATATTTTAACATATATATGTTAAAAAAAATTCCCCTTTAAGTGAGATGTTTAAATCATTTTGGTTTTCGAAAATATCAGACAAATAACACAGGTTTGAAAGCTATATATAAGTCACTATGAAAATCTTTTTACAACCACCACATCTAGCCACGCGACCCACAGTTTAAGAAGCCTTCTGTAAGTCCATGTGGCCAGCGAAGTGGGTAAAGATGAAATTGAACGCGAATGTTTAAAAATAGGTCATTATTATGCGAGTTGGGATGAAATTCGAGACGAAGACCTTTATCAATACCGTGAAGTCTGAAGAAGTCTGAAGACACAAATTACCAGTATGCCGAAACTTAAAGCACACTAATTGGTTCGTCTCTTTTCAAAGGATTCTCCCTTGCTCCTTCATTCTACACTCTCTGTGTATGTGTATGAGCGAAACAGACGACGCAAGTTTCAAAAGCCTTACCAAGAAGAAACACTTGAAACGGTGCTTCAACTTTCTCTTTGGCCAAAATTGGTTGGAAATTCTGAAAGATGTCTAGGGGAATATTCCATAGAGATGACTGGTTGACATCACTGGTAGATATTGATACTACCCGGACGTGTAATAAGACCAGATGCGCAAGATAAAAGTAGCGTATATTATGATATAATCGTTTATTTAAATTAATGTTAAGGAGTACCGGGGTCGATTCCCGCCATGACTTAGCAATTTATAATTGATCAGATATGGGTTAACCTTTACACATGCTTAATTTAATAAGTTTGTTCAGAAATGAACGTTGAATATCTCAAACGAAAGCAATATAGAAAAATCTATTAATTAATAAAATTTACTCTTGGTTAAATGGTACCAGCTAGAACACAAATTGCTTTAAGTCAACTTTCTTTCTTGTCAAAGTTACAGGGTTCAATTTTCTTAGGAAGAACCTTATCTGACAGTTAGAAAAGTTATTAGATTTAATTTCGCATATTCATATGACAAGTCATGTGATCTGAGGCTGTTTACTTTAGATAGATTATATCAATAATTTAAAAAATGAAACTAATAAAATATTACAATCAAAATTATGTGTTAGTATTTTTTTAAAGCTCTTGCTATGAAAATTGGACTGTAGCAGAGCTCAATGTACAGTAATTTCGCAATACCTACATTCACACACAAACGTAGAGGACCTATAGGCTATATAGGTTGTGGCTTCGTTATTGAACATTTGTAAGCTTTGACAAGGTAATTCTCGAATTAATTTTTTGTTATTAAAAAAAGGAATAAAGAAAATTAAAATCAGTTTAGTAGAGCTCGTGAAATTGTTGCTGGAAAAAATATTACTATCGTTTACTTAAATTACAGCTTACCTACCTATTTATGTTTTTAGTATCACGTCTTACTACCCGTTCGGGCTATACGCTTATGTACTAAGAATGAAAGAAGTTTATATGTATAGGAATTGTATTAGCATTTGCGTGAAGAGAAAGTTGATAGCCCTTTTGGAAAAAACTCTGAACATATCCAACCAAGATTCAAACCTCGATCTCCCAGTCACCGGCAGTCTAGTGTACTACAAGAGTAGCGCGTTAGACCACGCGGCCACTGAAGTGAGTGACTTTCCTATTGAATATTTTGAAATTTATGGGAACATCTTCAGTAATTGCTTCACGTTCTAAATTCATAAATATCAAACACATATAAAAAGAAAAGAAATAAAAGCATACCCGCTTAGATGACCCGAATGTTCTAAAGCAGACGTGTCAAACTTGTGACACGCATGTGACCTGACACATGTGACACGTGGGACGCATTTGGCCTAACATGATTACGTGTGTGTTCCACGAACTTTATGACGAACCAAAAAACAATGTGGCCCGAATTTACTTAAAAATTCACCATTCAGCTTTTATATACTCTTCACATTTAATTTCATTAAATTCAAAACAACTTAAAGAGGACTAATTAATTTTGTTTAACTAATGATGTTAGGAACTGCAAACCTTTCTGGAGAGAAAATGGGGGGTGATGCCTATTGTTTTGTGGCTTAGTTTTCTTTTTGGATCAAAGATACTAAGTAAAAGTTTATTTTTACTTAAAATGGTGAAAATATCACACTGTAGTTTTTAATCGAGTATTGTAATCAAGAAAATATCCATCTCGAGATGATTTCTTTTGGGGTAGTTTGTTTGTTGATTACTAATTTTTTTTAAATAAGCAAGATCTTGTTAAGAAATTGCTATCTGGGTGCTGTTTTACATGATAAATAATATGTTAAAATATTTTAAAAATAAATTAATTTAAGGATAGTTTAAATTATTATGACAGATTCAAGAAAATTTGAAATTTTTTTTTTTTAAATAGCCCCAGATTCAATCCAAAATGGGTACCACCTTGGAATAAGTTTTCAAGATAAATAAGAATTTGTTTTTACATTTATAAAATATAAATCTAGTTTGACGATAATTTAAATACAATTAAAGTTTAGAAAATTTGATTGATAATAAAATGGTTTAAACATATTAAAAATATTAATATTTTAGATTGTCTATATGTAATTAACACGACGATAATAATATGTTTGTTTTTCCTAAGAAAAACATTCCTACGGTTAGTTTACTAAAAATCTATTTATAATAACTTTTGTTCCAAGTTATACAAATTTAAATTATGATAAAGTGTGTTCGACTGTGTTGTACCAGTTGTTTTAATGCAGCCCTCTTGGCGTTTTAAGTGTTCAATGGGGCCCTTAAGACCCAATTAGTCTGAAACGCCTAGTATAAGGCGTCACTATCGTAATAGACTGGACGGTAAATAATGGGTAGATTGAAGTTCGAATTCCGGTCGAGTGTATTGAAGGTGTGTTTTTACAAAATTGTTTTTTCATTCTCCCTCTTTGCAAATGTGGGTACACTTATTCTAAATGAAACCATCATAATCCTTAACACATTAGCGTAATTAGTTTATAAATGTAGGCATGTAACCCGAAATGGTGTTAAGAATTTATGATAACAATGAAAAAAACATTGTTTTCTTATCCGTTTATCATCGCGGTGTTGTTGAACTCAGGGAGTCAAACTGAAATATTTATCAGTTCTAATTCCCGTTAAAGAAAATAAAGAAAAAGAACTGGAAATTTAATTTAAGTTACAGTTCCTGTTCTTATTTTTTTATCTAATAACTATACTACTATTCTAAAATTAGAAAAGAGAAAAACACATCAAAAATAATTTACAACAAATTAAAAGTTATCTATCTATATGAATTTTTCAAAATACAATTAGTTAAAAAAAAATTTTTTTAGAATATAATTTAAGAACCTGTAAGAGCAATAATGATCCTAAATATAATTCCGGTTTCTTGAAATAAATGTTAATAGCATGCCAATCCACTCTGTGATAAAGTCCACTAGAAATCTTTAATTTTACACGTGGATAATTTCTGATTAAACATTAATGTGGATAAATATTTAATAGAAGTTCCTATTACTTAACACCAGTGGGCGGCTCGTCACTTTAGAAGCTGGAGGGCGCAGCCTGTTTAATTCATAAATTATCTCTAAATAATATATTTAAAAGAAGACACAAAT
>CABFVZ010002830.1:0-98476 GCA_902151445.1 Timema monikensis
AAAAAAAAAGAGAGAAAATGGTTTTGTGCTCTTTCCTTTTTAGATTCATGTTAAAGAAATTGATAATAATTGTACCATTTTAAAAGTGAAAAAGTTTTTTAATTTTTTTTTATTTTGTAACTAATTACTCTAATTAGTTTCAATTTATAAATATTCATATTTTACTTAGGAGAAATTATAATCAATACATTAAGAAAGACAATAATTAGTTTCGTTATATGGGATTGTGGAAACAAGACTGCCGACTGCCAAGGAGCCGAGTAAAAATAAATCGAGTAACTTTCAAGTACTTTTAAAAAAGAATATGAAATGTGATATGCTTAGTTAACGTGCTTTTTGATTGTGTACTTTACATCTGCAAGTATTTTGTATTGAAAATGCATGTGCAACATTTAAACCATAAAGGGTCATTTTTTTGCGTAGCAGGAAAAATTGTTGTTGTAAAATGAGCTTAAAGGGAATATGTCTTTTAAATGGAAATATCATGGTAAACAGTCCAGCCAATAAGGTTGATTCTCACTTAGCTGGTAAGAAAAGAGAAAATAAAAGAATAATAAGGTCCGAGTGAAGTTACTCGAGTAATCCCGGAAGAATCAAGTACTCCCGATTATACAACACAATCGAGCTACTCGATTATTTTTACTCAACTGTGCCCATCACTACCCTCAGTACACCTTTCCAGAATCAAATCTTGATCTTGTCTTTGGCAGTCTAGTCTATTGGAGAGTAACGTTTTAGACCACGCAGCCTATTGGAGAGTAGCATTTTAGAACATTCTGCCAATAAAGCAGGTCATTTTAATGTTATGTTCCCATCTGCATTTAGGTCTTCCCAATGGTTTTGCGAGTCAATACCGTGAACACTGTTCTAGATTCTTCCACTCGCACTGCATGTGAGAGTTGATTAATCATCCTAACAATGTCTTGTACATAGTATGTAACTCAGCATTATGTAAACTACTCCATTCTCCCTATTTGGACCAACTATCTTCCTAATAAATTTGTTTTTGAACACCTTAGATTTGTTTTTGTAATGTAAGGTAAGAGAGAGAACAACTGGTACAAACACTACTCTCCTGTTACCATGGTAACATAAAACAGATTTGGTTGAAAGAAAGTGTAATTGTTTATAAAAAAATGTCCATCTGACAACACTATTCTAGGTGGTGATCCCAGCCATTCCAGGAATTCATGCCCCAACATCAGCTCTAGATAACACACATGTACTCACGCCTGTGCGGGAAGTTGTGATGTGTCACATGGATGTGAATGTCCTGGATTTCTCCTTCTGCAGCAACAACAACACAGGATATTATTATTATTATTATTATTATCATCATCATTATTATTAACTCTGCTTCCAATATCATCTTAACAGGTTAATCATGTTTACTTTACTATAGAACCGCCCCACACCAAAATGGGAGAGAGGGCAAATGGGACACATTCACCCCCCCTCATCCTCCTGTTGATACTCAAACTAATTTCAATGAAAATGTAAATCATTTAAATAGAACTAAGACAGAAATGAGTCGAATTCATTGGTAACATTTTAAGACCAAGCTTAGGACTTGATATTTCTAAAGAAAAGCAAAAAAGTATTGTATAGTCAAGTGAGCCAAATGAGTAGAAAAGAAGTCCGAATGATGGAAGAAAAAGGAAGGGTAACGGAGAGGGATGAGGAGGTAGAGAAGCTGTGGAAATCATATTTTGAGAGATTGTAAACTCGGGAGGGGAAGTATTGGTATGGGAGGAAGAAGGGGAAAATGGACAGTGTGACTGAAGACGACCTGGAAGGAGGTAGAAGAGGCCTTGAAAAGGATGAAGGGAAAGGCACCAGGAGTGGACGAACTAGAGAGTGGAAATGACAAAGGCAGCAGGAGAAATGGGTCTACATTGGTGGCATAAAGTAGTAAGGCCAATATGAAGGGAGAAGAAAGTGCCAGAGGATTGGAAAAAAGGGTATTATACTATTAATATTTAAAAAGGGGGATAGGAAGAAGTGCAAACATTACAGAGAAATAACTGTTGGAATGTTGGCATTCTTTTATAACGAGTTGCGGTGGTTTAGTGCAGCCATCTTTAAGTGCGCGCATGCGCAGCGCGTAGGTTTACCAGAATATAGACAGTCGAGTCATGCCCGTTATAAGATTGGGACGCACATCCGTGACTTCGTTAGTTGTAATTTTATTGTGCTGATGTAATGTTTGTTTTATTGTGTTATCTTGTCTATTCGGTTACTTGACCCGCGGAGATCTTTCTCTAACAGATTATGGGCCCAGGTTCACGAGTGTCTTGTGAAAGAGCAAGCTTAACATAAAAGATAAATGGATGCGATAGAGTTCCGAGATTGATGCCATGAACACCGCGAATGTATCAAGCATTGGACTTCTAGGCAAAGAGAATTATGATTCCTGGAAACTGCAAATGCAGGCCGTGTTAATTAAAGCCGATTTATGGGAGTTTGTGAACGGTGGCGCGTTGAAACCCGAGTTGACGAACGATCGTGCCAACGAAGTCAACATACGAGAATGGGGGCGCAATATGAAGGCGCGGTCGGACCTAATTTTGTCTTTATCATCGAGCGCACTCAAGCAAGTGAAAAATTGTGAGACATCGCGTGAAATGTGGTGGAAATTGGAATAGATATATCAATCCAAAGGCCCGGCGAAGAAGGCAACTCTTTTAAAGAGGTTAACACTACAGAAAATGGCCGACATTAGTGATGTGCGCGCCCATTTGAACAGTTTTTTCGACTCTGTAGACAAGTTGAACGACATGGAAGTCGCGATCAACCCAGGCTTGTTGACGATTTATTACTGTATAGCTTACCCGCTAGTTTTGAGAAATTTCGGTGAACCATTGAATTGCGTGACAAATTGCCGACGCCGGACGTACAACGCATTAAAAGCATAGAAGAAAGTGATGCTCGTAAGAGTGATGCGCAGAACGCGTCGTCGGGTGCTATGTTTGCAAAGAAAAATAGTGGCTGGCGCGATGGGAAGGACAAATCCGTAGTGAACAAAAATGACTGCGAAAAACAGAGAGGTGTGCACGTAATACGATGTTTTAAGTGCCGAAAGCCTGGGCATAAGGCGAACGCGTGTCGAAGCAAGGTCAAAAAGGAAATTGCTAAATGTGCGGATAACGTCTGTTTAAATGTTTCGATATGCAAGTCGAACGATCTCAACCGGAAGTGGTGACTGGACAGTGGCTCGACAACAGACTTGTGCAATGAGGGGTCACAATGATGCGAAGGACATCGTGGACGCCGAACGAAGGGCAAAGAGACTACACAAGCTCGACAATTTGTGGACATTGAATTGCCTTCAAGGTGCCGTATTGAAGATGATCAGCTAATCACATCCTATGAAGACGACGAAGACGAGGTATTCCTCGGCTTCGACAACACCGTCGAAACGTATGCACCATCACCTAATGGATCGAGCGAAGATGGAGACATTTCTTCCACCCCCGATGACACGGCACCTGACATAGACGTGCGTCAATAAATTGCTCACACAGCAAGGGGCCGTGGCCGTCAAAGGAGGGTCAGCTCATGTTCGAGGGGAAGACCGAAGAATCAGTACCAAGTCATTTCAAGTATGGCCGAAAACGCCGAGGAAGCGGAGAAGGCATTTCTCTCGGAATTACCTATGAAAGAAGCAATGTGTGGTCTCGATGTGGACGAATGGCGTCAAGCCATTAACACTGAGATTAAATCCATCGTGAGGAACGGGACTTGGATACTCGTTTATCGCCCTAGAGGTCACAAATTTGTCGGCAGCCAAATTGTTCTAAGGAACAAGTTCCTATCGGATGGAAGGCTTCAAAGAAGAAAAAAGGCACTCTTGGTTGACCAGGGTTTTAGTCAGCAACCCGGTGTTCATTACACAGAGACATTCGCTCCAGTGACTCTAATAGGTTCCATTCGTCTCATGGCATCCATTGCAGCCCAATACAGAATGAAGATTAGGCAATTTGATGTGGAAACTGCATACTTGAATGGACACCTAGAAGAAGAGGTTTGTATGGAAACGCCAAAGAATTTACGAGAAATCCTTCAGGAGATTGTGGATTCAGAGGGCCAGAGTCAGATTGGGATGAAGGCAAAGACCATGCTTGAAGAATTGCATAGGAGTGACAAGGTTTGCCTCCTGAAGAAATCGCTTTACAGTTTGCGACAAGCTGGAAGGAGCTGGTACTTCAAGCTGGATGAAACCTTGAGAAGTCTGGGTACGATGCCTTCAGTCTCAGACCATTGTTTGTTCCATATTGGTTCAGAGGAAGACGTTATACTAATTGCGACATACGTTGATAGCATCCTAATCGCCTCCCGTGACAGGAAGGAGATTTCTGAACTTAGAAGGAGAATGGCCGACCACTTCGAAGTCAAGGATCTAGGTTATGTTGCCTGGAGGTAGAGTTCAACCAGACAGAAGGGCAGGTGACGATGTACCAGCATGGCTACTTACGCGATTTGCTTTTGTGATTTGGCATGTCCGAATGCAAACCTGTAGCCACCCCCGTGGCTTGAAGCTAAGGAGAAACGAAGAGCAGTTGGAAGACGATCTAAGGCTTCCGTACCGCGAGCTGGTCGGGGCTTTTACGTACTTGGCATCGACTACAAGGCCTGACATATTATTTGCTGTAAGTAATTTGGGGCAGTTTAACAACTGCTATGGCACTGATCACTGGAAGGCCGCCAAGCGTGTATTACGCTATCTATAGGGTTCCATCAATGTGGGGTTGACCTATGGATCAGATCCAGGAACAATCAAAGGATTTGCAGATGCAGACTGAGGAAGTTGTTCCGAAGACAGGAGGTCTTACCAAGGATATATATTCATGCTACATGGTGGACCGGTATCCTGGGAATNAAAAAAAAACCCAGCGAACTGTCGCGCTGTCGACGACAGAGGCAGAATGCATAGCTTTGTCAGAGAGCGTTAAGGAAGCCGTATATTTGCAGCGATTTCTCGTCGAGATGGTTATTTTCTGCGACAACAGAAGCTCATTGAATTTGGCGGAGAATCCGATGTTCCATGCTAGGAGCAAGCACATCGACATCCGTCATCACTTCGTGAGGGACGTACTCAAATGCAAGGAACTTCGTGTGCTTCACATCTCAACGAACGATCAAGTTGCAGACCTCTGAACTAAAGGACAGCCCAAAGTTAAACACATGCTATACATGGGATCAGCCAGACTGGATGATTCGCAATAGTGACTTTCTTTTGACAACCAACTCGAGGGGAAGTGTTGGAATGTTGATATTATTTTATAACGAGTTGCGGTTGTTTAGTGTAGCCATCTTTAAGCGTGCGCATGCGCCATACTTATCTTTACCAGACAATAGACAGTCGAGTCATGCCCGTTATAAGTTTGGGACGCACATCCGTGACTTCATTACTTGTAATTTTATTGTGCTGACGTAATGTTTGTTTTATCGTGTTATCTTGTTTATTCGGTTTACTTAAACCACGGCGATCTTTCCCTAACAATAATATTGATATGTCAATGCACAAAAATTTACAAAAATCTTATGGGAAGGAAAATGAGTAAAAGCGTAAAGGGAAGATGGAGAGAGGAGCAACATGGTTTCAGAGTGAAGAGGTAGACGATATATTTAATATTTGGAATTAGAATGGAAAAGAGATATGACTTTTGAAAGGATCTGGTAATGGAATTTTTGAATAAAGAAAAAGCTTATGAAAGGGTATATTGGAAAAAAGTTTGGAAATCAATGGAGGCTGGAGTAGAAATATGAGTGGCTAGGAGAGTAAGGAATATGTATGATAATGAGTTGTGTAAAGATTGAGAAAGGGTGGACAGAGTGATTCCAATTAAAAAGTGGAGTAACGTGGGGGAGTGCCCTCTCACCATTACTTTTGTATTGGTGATGGAAATGAGAATGAATAGACTAGCAGGGAAACTGGGAGAGGAGAAAATGAAAACAATTGTTTGCAGCTAACTTGATGGTATGGGGTGGAAAGGAAGTACAGGAACAGCTGCAGGAATGGAGTGAGGAAGTGAAAGAGTGTAATGAAATTTAATATGGTGAAAACTAAAGAGATAATGATAATAAGGCAGAGAACAAGCCCAAGAAAGGTGATAGAACTGGATGGAGTAGATTTGAAAGAAGCAGAGTATAAAGTAGCTTGGTAGTGTGAGTGAGGCAAAAGGGCGCAGCAGGTAGATGTTTTCTACAGGTGTGTAAGAGACCTACTATGGGAAAGAGAAGTGCGCTGAAGTGTAAGGAATTGGTGTATCGAGTATAATTCATTCATATCCATAGTTACCTATGCATCGGAAACTTGAACTTTGGATAAAAGAGAAACAAGGAAAGTGAAGTCTCTAGGAATGAAGTTTTTGAGGAACATGCTAGCTGTCCCCAGAAGAGATAGGATTGAGAATGAAGATGTACGGTCAAGAGTTGGTGTACATGAGAGAGATTAGGATGCAAGGATAAGATAGTATGGACATATAACGAGGATGCAAGGGAAGATGATTCCAAGAAGATTAATGGATTTGAAGTATGTAGGGAAGGGACCTCAAGGAAGAGGTGGGAGGAACCGATAGCAAGTGTGCAAGAGAGTAGAAGAGAGTGCAGGTGGAAAAATGATGGAAAGAGAGAAGGAGATGGAGGCATTATACAGAACAGACCCGGCCACAGGCTGGAAACAGGTCATTATGATCATTTCTAAAAGGTAGGCTGCTAAAAGTGCACATTAAAAGTATCCCTAAAATTCCCAATTGAAAAAAGCTCAAAATAATATCTTCAATACATTGTGGACAAGACCAGTGTTGACTTTTCTTTTAATTGCTGGTCTCACATAGAAACGTTACTTGTTAGGTACCATTTACTTATTTCCTTCCCTATTTGCCTCTCTTTCAGCCGCTTGAATGCAGTTTTCTTAGAATTCACTATCCTCTACCCTCGTTCACAAATAATTATCTTCCTTCCCCCAATACCTTGCACCGTGTTTTTGGTTCTCCGCGAACAGTGTTAAATATATTCTCTTCAGTTCACATCTTGGTGAGCCTCTTTCACTCTTTCTTGCTCGAAAATTTAATGTAGTAATATTTATGAAAATAATAAATAGTTTCAATCTGTGTGTTTTTATATCATGCATTTATGGAACTGCTAGTGTTTAGGGGAGCTCCTCTTGTCAAACAATTATTAAGAAGAGTGCATTCAATTCAAGACCATCTCTACTAGATCATCTGTATCTCCTGATCAAAACAACATTCAGAGGTAGGTTTCACAACAAACACACTAATTTCGTCTATTTCAAACTCTGTCTCTGTTTTAGTGTATTTAAAACTGGTCCTCTGGAAATACATATACTAATTTTTAATCCAATTTTCATTTTTGATAATCAGATCACCCAAACAGCTAGATTACTGTTTTTTAAAAAAATATAGGTTTAAGAAAATATCTATAACTGGTAGCTATCATTCTGAATATTTAGTAAATTATTTTTTTTAAATTTCTCAACAGAGCTTTTATTACAGTTGATATCACACTTATAGAGATTTTGGAATCTCAATTTCTCATAAAGTTTAGACTAAGTAACCTCAAACTCAACTTGGATTCAAATTGACAACTCTACCAGAGCTGATTGGTCAACACATTGAGGCATAGACTACTCCATAGAGCCTGTGAAGAATTAAAATTTATTCCAAACTTTATTTACTAATGGGATGGAAAAATTCCTAAAAATAATTTGAGAAATTTAGAAAATCATATACACATTTAAAAACTGTAAGCAGCTCTGTAGAAAGAATCAAAATTATTCTTGAACGAAAAAGTAGTGTATCAATTTAGCACTTTTGAGTAATTTCAGAACTACTTCCTTATGATCATGATCATCATCAGTCCAGTCACTGGACGGGCCTGGTTGTAAAAATAAAACTCTGTCTCCTTTCACCCCACCATGATCTAGTCCTCTCCTCTCCCCCCCNCCCCCCCCTCCCACATACTGCACTCTCTTCACCCACTTGTTGTCTAGTCTTCCTCTTGGACTCCTGCCCCCCATTTATCCAACACCTTTTTTGGTATCATCACCTAACATGGCCGTACCACCTGAAGTCCTGTATGCAAACTTTGACTCAACCTCAACTTTAAAAGAACAATCACAACAAAGTAAATAAGTGTGTGCATCAAAATGAAAGCACCAATGGCAGCAAAAGGATCTGTTACAATGAAAACAGTTTTCTGAAAAATACAAAGTTCATAGAGAGAGAACATTGCTTTTGTAGGTTAAATTTCTCATTATTATTCTTAATAGCCTCTGTTTCACAGATCACGTCTGCTTGCGCCTTGCTTTTTAAAATTTTCTTTAGAAGAGTTTAGTTGGATGTAGTCTAGGACTTTCTCATTGGTTCGCCTTAACTCTTTAAATCATTCAAATAATTGCCCTCAATTTTATGCACCTGCAAAGTAAATATATAGGTGTGCCACTGCTACAGAACAGCACTCAAGGGAGATAAATCTCTTGAGACCTGACAAGGCTGGTTCCTGGCTAGCTTTAAAAATGTAAATCATCACCCAGACACTATTATTACCAAACAGTTTCAAACTAAAGATTTTTCATTACCTTACCACCCAATTAAAGCGTGCCAACCGTTATTCCTACACGCCTCTTCAAATTGAGATCAACATCAAGAATGGCATCAATTCTAAAATTTTCTAATTTGTAATGATGTCTTATACTATGTTCTTACTAGTATGCCAATCTTACCAGCTAAGATTTAATTTCTTGACATGTTCCCCTAAGTTTACCCTTTAGGGTAAATATTTAACTTTCTTGGTTCCACTACGGTTCAGCTTATAAGGGCCCTAGTGTCTTATGTCAAATTAAAACTGCTACCTTTCAGTGTGATTACATTAACTTGTTAGCTATACCATAGTGCAGAGTTTTTCAACCAGTGCCATGAAGAATCAGCAGGTGTGCTGCAGAAGTTTATGGAAAGATAAAAATAAGTGAGAAAAACACTATAAGAATAAAATATAGGCCTAATTCTCCAAATGGTCTTACCATAAATCCAGCCATTACAGGAATGCTACAGTACATGCATGAAACAGTTCTTTCTTTGGCCAAACAACAATCTCAACAGTTAACAATACAAGTTTTTAACCTATATCTAAATGAAGCCACCAAACTTCAAGATCAAATTATTTCACTCCTAAAGGTTGCACTGTGGTCCAATCCTGGTTCCATTCATCAGATCAATCATTCTCTTTCTCCTTTAAATAAACTGTTAAAATATGCTGCCTTCAAACTGAAGAAATTATCTAAACTTTATTCGATGAAATACAGAACTCCAGACCCGTAGGCCCCCTTGAACACAGCTCTAACACTAAATGCCCACTAATGGATATGAAACCCAGTGTAGCCAGCCTGCTAGGCATAGCCACCCCTACGGGATCCCATCCCAAACTACCCAACAGACAACCCATACAATCACCACAAGCCACAGTTAAAACTTCAGCTGTTCTTAATATATCTAACCACCAATTAAGTCAGAAGAAGACGTTCTATCCAGAGGCCTAACCTTCTGTTCAACTAAACGTCCTGACCACTTCAAGCTGGCTAAGGATGTACTAAACTTCGCCAGAAATCTGAGGCTTGGACATTTATTTTCAAATATTTATTCCACCAACAAATCAACCACATCTAACATTTCCGCCATCGACATATCAACCACATCTAACATTTCCGCCATCGACAAACCAACCAAGCCAACTACAACCAACCAGCTTCTGAGCAAATTTTCACCCCCTTCCAACTGGGACCCGCCTCCATTACCCGCTGATCACCCTATTGAAATGTATATTAATTTTATATTTCAGCAAGTTTCGGATCCAAATTTCTACAAAACGCTCCCCACAACCATCAACCTAATTCGTGAACACCACAAAGCCTTAAAATCCATCCAACAAAATCAGAACATCCTTAGCTTACCGGTTGACAAAGGATTCACTATAGTTGTATTGAACAAAGATGATTACATCACAGAAGCACACAGACAGCTTTCAGATTCATCCACATACTAAAAAATTGAGTATGGCCCCACTATCAAATTTACCAACCAGCTTCAAGAACTCATCAATAGAGACCAAGCGACCAAACCTTTCTCCACCCATGGTCCAGATTCTTCTACCAAAAACCCAATAACGCCTAAATTCTACATGCTTTCAAAAATTTACAAAGATATTGTACCACCAGGAAGGCCTATTATTTCCAGCTGTGGATCACTTACAGAAAGAATTTCAGCCGATGTCGACCTACAAATGCAACCTTTTGTTACCAGACTACCATCCCACACCACACCAATAATTTCCTTCAAAAACTCAATAGCCTTCCCCAACCTTTACCTCAAAGCACCAAACTTGTTACCATAGTGTTGTGTCATTGTATACCAACATTCCTCATGTTCATGGCCGGGCTGCAGTGGAACATTTTCTCAACAAACGTTCGATCAATACCACACCAACAACATCAATTATTCTGGATCTCACTAAATTTATACTAGAAAATAACAACTTTCAATTCATGGGTCAGAATTTAATTCAAACCAAAGGCACAGCAATAGGTACAAGGATGGCACCTTCGTATGCCAATCTCTTCATGGGCAAACTGGAAAAAGCATTTCTTGACCGCCAAATCAACAAACCACTTTGCTGGCTTTGCTTCATCAATGACATATTCACGGTGTGGACAACTGGCCAAGACAATCTAACCCTATTTTTAAACCATCTAAACTCCTTTTCGGCTCTGAAGTTCACCTCAAATCAATCCCACGACCAGGGGACATTTTTTTAATGTGGACATTAGACTATTAGATGACCACTTCAAAACTTTGGTACATCTTAAACTCACTAATAGACAATATCTGCATTTTGATAGCTGTCACCTATTAAACTCGGAAAGATCTATCCCATCTTGACATACGGGTTCACCACATCTCCTTTAATCCAGAAAGCCTTCAAAAACACCTTTAAAACCTACAAGGAGTCTTTACAGAGAGAGGACACCCTAAACCTCTCATTAATAACCTACTTCAACTTGCTGAGACTCCACAATCACCCAAACCTGAAAAACCAGATACTATACCTCTAGTGACTAATTACTACCCAGGCCTGCAAAACAAAAACAAATTATTAGCGTCAGGTTTTCACATATTGGAAGCATCCAGCCGTACCAACAATATTCTCAAAACCACCAGTCCATGTGTATAAACAGCCTCCATCACTTAGAAATCTTCTGGTACACCCTAAACTCGAAACTGACACAACCTTCATTCAACCACAAGGCTCTCTAACATTGTAACAAAACAGCTTGCAAAAACTTGCCAAATACATCATCCAGCAGCCACTTTCTCTAGCAACATTACCAACTCCTCCATACCATCAAAGGCAGCCACACATGTGAGTTCAGTAACCTAGTTTACCAACTAGAATGCCAACAATGTACTGCACAATATGTTGGCCTCATCACTGAAATTATCCGAAAACGCATGAATGGACACCGCCATGACACAAAAATTAAGAACCCAGAAAAACCTGTTTCAGCACACGCCTCCAATAATAACCTCAACTTTGAGGACTGCTACACTGTCAACAATATGTCTCAGTTAATAATATGGGAACTGGCACATCAATAGATAACAAAGTCTAGAAAACCACTCAGCCTAAATATTCTGTAATTTTAACCCAGAGACTACAACAGCACCACCTACCATCCATAGAGTAATAGAGAAACATTCAGTGAATTTCAACTCCACCAGAGAGGTTTTCATCCTTACCAATCAAGTTGGCATCACTGAAGACAACATCCTGTTTAGCCTAATTACTACTACTTCCTGAGGAAGATGCTATAATAACATCGAAATTTGTGTAAATATGTTTTAGTGTTTTTACATTCATTTGTGCTCTAACATTTTCCTAATATTCTATCATTTTATTTATTACAAAATGTTTTTGCTCAATGCACTTTTTTCATACGTATAGGAATACAAATAAATCCTTTTGAATCTAAGATCATCAACATTATTTTTTTAAATAACACAAACTATTGAACTTTTAAACACAAAATTAATAGCTGTTACTTTAGTGTTACAATCTCTCCTAAAAAATTGATGTGTGACTTGACCATTTTAGCTGCCTATTATGTGTGTCATGAATTGAATAAGGTTGAAAATTGCTGCCATAGTGAAACCAAGCAAGATAAGAAGTGTGTGCCCACCATGTTGTATGCAGTCTAACAAAGTGATGAAAGTAGATATCACATTCATTACTAACTTACTCTATGGCATTAGGAGCTCGAAAGTTCATTAACACACTCACAAAAGTACACTACCTATTCCTATTTTGAGCTAATTATATCCAGTTTATCTAATTACACCCGATCTCTTCTCTCTCCATCCAAATGTTATCCTCCCATATGCGTCTGGGTTTTCCCAGTGGTCTTTTCCTATTGTTTCCTATTGGGTTTGCCATTCAAACCTTGAATGCGGTTCTAGATACTCCCATCCAGGTTGCATGACCTGCCCACCATAACCTGCAAGATTTAAATATCTTATTCATTACATTTAATAATGTGTTGGATTGTGCTAGCCTCCCAATCTCATCTATATGATTCAAGATGTGGACACAATTTGCATGTACTTGGCTCGATGGCTGCACTTAAGGTTTAATCCACTATGGCCAAGGTTGTTCCAAAAGATCTAATCAAGTTAGATTTGAAATTAACATGTTATCATGTAATAAAATGCATTGTCTGGTTGTTGAGTGCTTGAATATAAAGCTTAGCAGTGGCGGCTCGTGTATAGGCATTGCGGAACTGCAGCACCCCCTATTTCCACTTGATATTATCAATAACATTTAATATAATGAGTCCTTTTTTTCTTTATTTTTGTAGTACAATATATATTCCTTAAGTTTAATATCAGTACTTCAGAAGCAGTTTATGAAAAAGATACAAAAATCTTTGTATGGAACTGTGCGCTTCACAGTGCCAGCGACATGGTGTTTGACTTGTGCGCATGTGCACATAGGAGGGGGATGGGGAGGAAGGCAGGACTGTCAGGTAGAGAGAGCACTGTTGCTCTCGCAGTGCCGGCTCTGGCGTGATGGTTGAAGAGATTTTTTTTTTTACTCAGCATGTGTTGTGCTTAAAAACCGTGTACTATATTCCTGAATGTGAAAAAGTGTGGAAGAGTGTAGAATTATATTATTACTCTGCTTCCAGCTATTCTATTTGATTCATTTTTTTCGACTCTTTTATATAACAGAAAGAATAAATGCGCTTGCAGTACTTTCAATGGAGAAAAATTTCCTCAATTGTCATACAGAGATCAAGGAGAAAATTATTGAACTTTTTGCGCAAATTAAAACAAGAAGAATGGATTGCATTTATAAATGAATAGATCAAGCTTGAACTGTGACAATTTAAGTTAAAGTAAGTAAAAAAATGTTTGTTTTTTCCTGTTAAGATTTTATCGAGTTCCTGAATAAATTTTCTTTTTATACAATTTTAAAACAAAGGCAGAAAATTTTCTGGAGTAGCACCCCCACTAATTTTAGGTACGAGCCGCCACTGAAGCTTAGCCTACTTAAATAGGTCAAAACACAAATTTAAGCTCAGTAATAATTATTGCATATCAGAATAACTTAGTGACAGAAGAACACTTTATTGTTTGTTTGTATTATATATATAAACATATATACACATATTTGTGTATGTTTATATGAATATTTATTTGGAATTCTGGAATTTGATACACTTACCAAATTCAAAATAAATAAAATTGTTACTAAACTACAACCATCAGAACACATAAAATATATTTGTTACAGATCAAAATCATGCAATCAAACTATTGTAATGAAACAAATATTTTATTGACAAGCCTGAAATATCCTATTTGTTTTTTTATCAAGATGCTCTAAAAAATGTTTTTTTATCAAGATGCTCTAAAAAAATTTTTTTTTTCAAGTCCCTTGTCCTAGAAAGGAGATTATTTATTTTATATTTATTTCAAAATTCATCACATGCTGAGTCATTTATAAAATCACATCATATGCAAAAGAGTTATAAACTTAACAATTATACACATTATTTTTTATTTTAGTTTTAGCACTGAGTTACTACCCATTCAGATCACACAACTATGTGTTAATTATGCTAATTGTTTAGGGATGAGGAAGAATGAATTAAACAATACAGATTTTTTATCTTCCAAAAATCCATGCCAACTATTAGTTTCCAATTATCACACTTATTATTGAAGAAACAAAACCAACTTTATTAGTCTTTTCCTCTTGTTAATATTAAACTGACAAATTTACAGATAATATTGTTTGATTAATACTGTACATTGATTTAAAACCTCAGTTTAATCTGGTAAATGAATTTTATTGCTTTAATATAATACATATTTTTTTTAATACATAAGGACCAAATAAAGTGGGCTATATGCCTTTCTAAGATACTATTAAGTTGTTTATTTATATTTAGAAGGAAGGCAAAGGAAAGATGGATGGAAACATTTAAAACTTTACATTGCCGCCATTGGACAGAGGTAATGGCTGCCTCTGAAGCAAATCGATTGGTACCACCCAAACCCCTGACCTAGGTTTCATTCTATAAAAACTCATCAGGGAGGAGTGTGAAATGTGCGACACAACTTCCTAAAAGAGGAAACCAAAAACAAAACACAAAAGGGAAAAAATGGAAAATTGTAAAGAATGACTTCCATCTCTTTCTATACCTTAAGAAGTTCCTCGGTGGTAAGCATTTTGATAACGATAATGAACTGCAAAATTACGTTACAAAATGGCTAATGATGCAGATGGTTGATTTAAATGACAATGGTATGCAAAAGTGTGTGCTGTGCTTTGATAAGTGCCTCAATAATGGTGGAGATAGGTAGAAAAATAATATCAGGTTTTTAGAGTTGGATAAATATTTTATTTTTTAGATACAGTCAACTCTAGTTATAATTGACCTCTACAGACTCTGCTATTTTGTTCAATATGTCTGAAGTTCACTAAAACTGATTTTTTTTTAACCTGAAAGTAGTGGGTTAGTGACAAAAAGTTCAAATACAATTGCTCTTTAATGAAATCTAAATCTTAAAAAAATACGGTTGGATGCTGTTAACTGTATACTGTTTCAATTAATTTTTTCCAGAGCCTTCTCTAGAGTCTGTGCTATTTCTATACTTGATTCCACACTATCAATGCATTCAAAAAACTAAACCTAGTAGAAAAGTCTTAATTTTTTTATTAGTTTCATATACCCCCTCAATGAAAGGGATTAGTGAAAACAATTATTAAATGGCCACAGACTGTCATTCAATAACCTGTAACACCTGTCGTATTAATACAACTCAGAAGACTGTTTTCCTTTACTTGCCATGGAAAAAGATATTAAAACTTAAGCCAGGTCTATTGAGTAGAGTTACTCAACCCTCCCTCTCTACATTCCGTACTTTCAGTCAAGCATTGTGCTACCTAAACAAGAACTCGAGGTAGAGAATCAGTGTATTCAAGTTTAAACAACCAAAAAGTTATGATTTTAGGACTTATGATGTTAGAATGACATTTTTTATTGAAAGTTTCAATTTTTTTGTTCACTAAAACCAAAGTTGAGGGTTCATTATAAACTAATTTTTTAACACACAGTGAACTAAGCTCACTGTATCTGAATGTTTACTACAACCAAGTTTACTAAAACCAGAGTTGACTGTATGTCATTTCTTTAATAACCAAACGGAACTCGTTTTTCGGATAAACCAGGTAATTCAAATCAAGAAAACACTATGTTAAGTTGGCAGCCAAATATTTCACACACAAAACATCAACCAAATATTAATAAGGTTGCAGGGTAAATTATTAATATAAAATAAAATCGTTAATAAAAAATTATTAATTAACAATTTCACTCAATTTGAAGATTACATTCAACAGAATTACATCAAACATACAATTTAAATGGTTTTAATTATTCAAACACACACATTAATGGTTAGACATGACTACAACAAATACATGGTTTAGTGTCTAAAAATAACATTTATATATAAAATTGTGTCTTATTTCACTGGGGTATAGACAAACCAAATAATGAAACTAGAATATGTTGCTAATGTGTGATTATACTCTTATGTATAGACATGATCCAGGAGTTGAACTTACAGCTCACAGCTGACTTCTGACAGTCAACATTTAGGTATATACCAAAGTTTGACCGTCAGAAGTGACAGCTGCTAAACACATGTTTTTGCAGATCATATGGTTCGGCGTAGAGATACATAATTTGGTCTGATAACTTTTCAAAGCTTTTAGCTGTCAGTCAGCACCAAAGAAGCCATAGGGCTACTGTAGATTCTCTGACCTTGCAAGGCAATATTCTACCACTGAGCCACACAGGCTAGTTTAATATTCAGTGTTATCTAGCTTATTAGAGCTACAATGTTGGAGCAATGGTTTGACTTTTGTGTCCAGGTCATTTATAAGCTAAATAAAAGTGGTATTGTGGACCTGACTATGGAATGCTCGAGAATAGTTCAAAAATCTTTTTAGCCATACATGCAGGGGGAGATCCAGATCATTGTCATGGGGGAGTCATAATTATAAATAACATAGTTACATATAATGTTAGATTTCTCTTTAAAATGATTTAATAGTTTCTCATTCATATTATGTATGTTTTAAACTATGGTCATCCTCAATTTTTTCAAATCATATAGATTTATAAACTATTTGGAGTGGTCCTCCAACAATTTTTGAAAAATGGTTCACTTTAGAAGCTATGAGTAGTCTTCACATTGATTTTTTTTAATCAGATTATTTTATAAGCCATTTAAAGTATTCCTTACATATAAATTTTTGAAATTTGGATGCCTCTCGTAGCTATTTTGAGTGATCCTCAGCTTAATGTTTTGCAATAAGTAGATACCTCTAGAAAATAATCTTTGAAGTGGTTTTACAGCGATAAAATTTTGTAAATTAAATTATTTTAGAAACTAGGCTATTAGGGGTGGATTTCCCCTGAAAATTCTCCAAAATAACATACATCTAGAAGCTATTTGGAATTTTATTCCCCTAGATATTTTTAAAATTTGGATGACCTCGAAAGCTATTTAATGCTTTCCTCCCCTGACTTTTCTGCTAGTTAGACACTTCTAGTCTAGTAGTTATTTGAAGCGGACTTCTTCGGCAAATTTTTGACAAAAGACTGCATTTAGAAGTCATTTGGAGTTTGATTCAGGACCATCTTTCAGCTTCATATTCGATAATAACAGAGGATTTGAAATTACCTGGAGGAGGGGATTTATTATGAGGAGAAAATTATTTTAAGGGGGGCAGAGTCCCCCATAGTGCCGCTGCTCCTGCTGTCTACACATACTCTATATTCGGTATTAAATGCTCTCAGGCGATTGTTAGTCTTCTTTGATGTGTGGTAGTCTACCATCACTATGCGGAACAATGTTTGTTACTCGCTATGCACAACAAATATTCATACATGAAAAAGGTTTTTTTTCCACACTTGCGTGAGTCATATCATCAGTTGAATAAGCCTGGACTAATAACGAACGTGTGGATCTGGCTTAAGAGATGTCTGTGCGTAAAAATATAAAAAAAAATTGTAAAATTTATTTGTGTTGTATTTTCTTTCTAAAATTTGAACTTTCATTTTGTTTTTTGTATTAATTTTCTAACTTTCACAGGGGGGTAAACTGACCCTTTGACCCCCCCTGAATCTGCGCCTGCATACATGGTCACAGACAAAATATACACCAGACCCACAGCTTCTAGGTTAAAACAATTGTGCTCATTCAAAGATAGGGAGGTTACAAAAAATATTTTACAAAATTCCATGACTTTTCCAGGCAACATTTTTCAATTTTCCCTGACTACTTTTTTCCAATTTTAATGGTGGATGATGACTTTTGATATTATGGTTTTATCAGTCATTTTTAAAAATAATATGTTATTTTATTTAGATATTACTAACTTTTGTTTTAGTGTTTGGTTGCAAAATTAATGGGATATTTTAGACATATTTTTTAGTTCCCTGACTTTTCCTTATTATTAGTTAAATTGGGAATGCCAGGTCTCCACCGTGGTTCGGATTCCACGTTAAACTGTAGGTCCTTCATTTCATCTCACAATCACCCTACCATTAACACAATCACCCTACCATTACACATTAGCGTAAGTGCGTATAACCCGAATGGGTAGTAAGACGCGGCGCTAATAATAATAATAATAATTAGTTAAATTCCCTGACATTTCCCTGTTTTCCCTGTCATCCAAAAATTCCCTGACTTTTCCAGGATTTCCCTGTTTGTAGCCACCATAGGAGAGCTAGAGTCCTTTAACTCGGGGATCGATATGTGCAGTCCCGAGTGACATCATCACTATCAAGTGATTTTTAAAAACATTTCACTTTAAAGATGGTTCTACTAGAGAACAAACAAAAACCTTCTAGTGTCAATAAACTGGCTTTTACAAAGCTAAGTTTAGGTAGCAACCCCACCCCATTCCCATAAAATAGTCCCCCAAATGAGCCAACTCAGAATGTAAATTACAAAGAAAACAATGTTTTTTGTTCACGTGAATACTTGCGAATTGTCTAGTTGTAAACAATCTTCAAATATCGTTGATTAATTACTTGTCTGAAAAGGTTGAACAAAAGGGGATAAAAAGGTGAGTTGGGGTGGCGGTATTGCCGAAAATGTACTGTTGTGTTCGTACCGCCACCCCTTTACAATTAACAATTTGAAAGTGAGCTGTTTTACTTGAAAATGCTGCTATTACTGATAAATGCAACTAGCACTCCTCAGTACCTAAGGAATCAAGCTAGCTCAAGCACTTTAGCAAATCTTCCGTAAAACTGAGTGTTTGGTGTACTTTGTCTGTATCCATGGTTTATGTTCAAAATACAAACATGTACCACTTTTTAATGTTTTATCACTTTACATCACACATTATATTCACAAAATATATATGCATAATAATGGTGTGTGAAGCTTCGAAAAGTCGAAGTCGGAGGTAAAATTTCCTTCAGCTTCAACATCTACAATAACCTTTGCATATTCGAAAAATTTGGAAGGAAGGATAAAACTTCGATAAATTAACAAACAATTTAATTTTATCTTACTAAATATTACATTTTTTATATTTGATAATTTTAAAAACAGTTACTAAACAGAATTTTAGCAATGACTAGATATTTAACTAACACAACTAGCACATAGATCAAAAACGGGTATGTAAATGTTAATATATTATATTTACTATTGCCAACAAAATTTTGTAAAAAATAAAAATACCTATAAAGAAATAAAACCATGGTCACTGGTATGAAGCAAAGAAAGTGCTTTACTTGTGCTATCATCTCAGCTCACATCTAATGTTTGGTCCTTAATATTTTATCTCTTTGGAATTATCTGTGACAAATTTACAAGTGCATTTTTACATATAAGTTTTTCATAGCTTCTTCACATTTTCTTTATTATTCAAAATGACTGATATGAAAAGTATGAAACACAGAGAAATGCAAATAAAAAAACATGCATATGTAAAGTTTGCAAAATAATATTATAAACTCCACGATGTAGGTAAAAATTAAAACTTAATTACGAATCAAATAGCCATTGCTATTATTTATACTTTTTAGTGAAGATTACTCCATCTAGATATTATATTCTGAAGATTAAAAAATGACCCCTGGACACGAGAATCGAACCCAAATTGAACCAAAGTTCACAGGTTCATTTCCCGTGTCTGTGTCATTTTTCAATTTTCAGAATAAAACTTAATTGACAAGTTACTAATTTTATCAGTAAGTCTGTATGCATTAGTTACTAATATAGTCCTTAGGTAACAAATAAGAAAATTTTCTTGGTCCTTGTTACTGACAAGACCTAGAAAAATAATTAATTTAAAAATTAAAAGTCGTGTAAAGTGACAACAACAAAAATTCTAGGTAGCTTCGACTTCGACTTTTCTTAGCAAGTTTCAAAATTCGCTCCGCATTTAAAAAGTGGCTTTCGCACACCCGTAATGCATAGTAAATAAAACCAACACTAAACTATAATTAATGTTGTGGATGAATTTAGTTCTCTTGAGTATTTTAACATCCTTGACTTATCAGTTTGAGTTCTGTATTCAATAATAAAATAAACAGAATGCTAAGTAGATTCAGTTGTACTTCCAAATACTCATACTGAGTCTTGTGAAACAAGCTGACCATATGATTACTCATGAGTAATAAGAGAACGTATATACTGTTCACGATAGGTTTTTACCTGGATGACAGTTTGAAAATCATATGTTTAGGTTTTGGGTTGCCAACACTTGTAAAAGATCACTGTTTTGTCATAAAAGTAAAAATCTTTAATTACCTGTTATATATGACATTTAAAACAATGTAACTTAAGTTTTCTCATACTATTTCATTTTCTTAAATAATTTATTTTTATCCAACTTGAAACAATATTTTAAACATAATTAAAAGTACTTATTCTTCGTTTTGGAACGTTTTTGATTTTGTGTAATATAGTGCACACATCAATACCTTTTAATACAGATATCGTATTTACTTGGAAAAGAGAAAATTGTTATTTTTTTTACATACAATAAATAGTTTTATGATTATTTTATCATATTTTGAAATATTTAACGGAATAAAATATTTTCATCAACTGCATCATTGTAAAAAACTTGTTTACCGTCATGTTCAACCATATGGCTTAAATTCGTCAGTCGCCATTTTGAAGCTATGTTCGTTAGAAGTTTTTGTGAAAGTGGCGTGAATATATATTTTTTAAATGTAATAAAACTATAAATAAACTTTGTGTCTGTCCTCAAATAAATATATAAATAATATTGGCCTATATTACTGTGGTTAACTATCATATTAATATATTGCCATATGTTTTCATTAAAGTGATCCAAAGTGATAGATGTCGGCTGTTTGTGTAGTGATATATTAGGGATTACTTCTAGTAACATTTAAAACTGTCATCCAGGTAAACTTAGCTCGTGAATGAATTATAAATCAAATGTTGGATGTTTCAGTTATTATCAGCAAGCTTGAAATAAAGCAACCAGTAATGGTGATTAGCACTTCTGCTGCAAGGGATTGGGGTTTGAATGGGGCCAGTTGCTATGGGGGTGGAGTCACCTTCGTTAATCTGTGTTGTGGGGTCAAGTAGTTTCACAGATAGTCATGTTAGAACTACTATGCTAAGCAATGCATATTAGAGGCCACAATTGCAAAGCCGGACTCTAGTGGTGCATGGCTTCTGATATGGTAGCTCACCAATCCAACTCGAGTGATCGTAGTGTGCTGAGGTGTGTCAGTCTTTCGTGCCATTAAGGGTCATGCGTGTTAGTGGGTGTATCCCCTTGGGATGACAGTAGCAGGGGCTGATGATGGGAAAGTCCCCAGAGGGTGCTGTACCTAGGAGGATGCGGGGCATGTTGCACTCCTCGCACTTGTCCAGCAGAGGATGATTGCGGAATGTACACTTGCTGCACGTCCAGTTAGGGCCTTCCTCTGGGGGGCTTCCTCTTGGAAAGGGCCCTGAAACATTTCCTTCACACCAGCTTATCAAATAGGATAGAATGGAAACAATAAATTAACTAAAAGAATTATAGATTTTTTAACTGTTTATTGCTTTACTATATTTGTTTAAATTATTCTCATTTTGGTATTTTCTTCTTCTTGTGACAATAAAAGTGAAAGTCAAACAGAAAAACTGGTTCAAAGCACATAACAAGTTTAGCATAACAAAACCAAAATAGTACTTTGTTTGTCCAACATTACATTACAAGTAGTGTTTCGTCTGTCCACCATAGAAGCAGTGATTAGTCTGTCCGCCAAACAAGCAGTGATTAGTCTGTCCGCCAAACAAGCAGTGATTAGTCTACCCAAAATTACAAAAAGTGGGTTGTATGTAGCACAAAAGTGTCTTTAAAATGTACAAATTATGGAATTTTACAATGTATGTGCTTTGTGCGTGCTTGAAAAATAAAAAAATAAACTAGCTTGAAGACAATGTGCAAGTTTTAATGTTATTTCTCAGTTCAACTGTTAACCAACATTATAGCTTGCATGAACCTGGACAACATCAATGTGATTTCATGTGACACAGAGTTAGTTGGTGTCTACACAATTTTAATTTATAAAACATTTATAGCCTCAGCCACGCAGCTCAAGTTTCAACCAATGTTCATGCAACATTTATTCAATCCTACAGTTAAAATATTTCATGCCTCCTGAACTGGTAGTTAAGGTGTTTAATACATAAAAAAAAAACACTAAAACTGGAGACAATGAAAAGTGAAATCTTTGAATCTGCCATGTTCTTACATATCTCAGAATTCAGGAAAAATATTTTTTAAATTCATAATTGTTACAGGAACTTTATCCCTCAAGTAAATAGTAGGCTATTCAATAAGTACAAATACTTGTGGGATATGTCCATTTGTATTCAAGCTCAAATTATTAACTACAAAATAAAAATAGCAATTATAAATCGATGCAAAGATAATACTAACAATAATGCTGTGGTCATGATTAGCTGGGATACAACTACTTGGTTAACTATTACATGGGGAATATTAGTAGTTCTTTAACATCCTCCTTCCTCGTATTTTCTCTTGGAATAGATAGTGTACTGCTACCACTAAGAACTCTCAAAATTGATATATTATTTTGAGTTTGTTAAAATAAAATAAAAAACAAATCAAAAATTGGGTTGAAGACAACACAGAGAGATCAAGCCAAGCGCATAACACACCCACTTACTCCTGGGGTGGTAGGCCATATGCGACCTTGCTGGCATAATGCGGCAGCGCTGGCCCGTGTAGATGTTCTTATAGAACTCTTCATCTGTTTCTCCTAGAGGAACTGTGAACAAAAGCTCACATATATCACCTGTGTTGACACATCACACAACCAAAGAAGCAACAGGTGAAGTTGACCTGCAGATAGCACAAGTCCGATGGGTTGTCTCTCATGTGTAGAAGCGGCACCAACCCACCCCCGGCATTGCCACACACATAGTACCAACACACTCAGCACTAGCACCAACCCACCGCCGGCATTGCCACACACATAGTACCAACACACTCAACACTAGCACCAACCCACCCCCGGCATTGCCACACACATAGTACCAACACACTCAGCACTAGCACACAAACGGAGCTGACACATCAGCTTCACAGTTACACATTGATAAGGCAATCCTGCATAAAGAAAACGTGAGATTATATGTCTACATTTTTCTCAAGAGACCCTACATCAACTAAGGATTTAGAGCTAATGAAAATATATAACGTCAACTCTGAACCAAGTGTTAGTATCCCTACCATTAGGTGTTGGACCATTAATAAGAAATTATTGCTCGTTAAGTCTCTGTGTAATAATAGGGGAGCTAATTGCAGTTATTTACAATATTAAGTAATGTTGGTGAAATAATTTTGTATTAAGGAATAGCGATGAAGTAGTAGAGAAAATACAGGAGTAAACAGGTTGCTGCCCCACGTAGGGCCGACTCAAAATGTTGAGCTCTGGGTTTTAAATAGAATGAGTAAAGAAACTGTTGATAGTGGATCCAAACAATAAATAAATTGCAGCAGTTATTGGGTGGGAGAGGGAAGAAGCGACCACATGAATGCGTCTGAGCAGGTAGAAGCTATTTTCTTTGAATTCCACCACAGAAAATAAATTGAATTGGCCACCATCAAGCTTATGCTATGTTGAAAATTCCTTGTATTTTTAATTACATTTTTGACTTTAAATATACAGCACATATATAAAATCTAAGCTAGACTATTAAAATTGTAACAGTCGAGTAAACAAATAGAAAACATTTCAAACTTAAGGTGTTCGACACCTCAAATATTTTGCCATCCTATATTTTTGTAGAGCATGAAAAGAAAAAAAAATCTCTAGCTGTATCAACCTAATTTTCATTATTATCATCATACTACTGAGTTAACACAGGCCAAAGCTCCATGTTGAGTGGTCATTGTATGACAGCAAGTCAGGTGTGTGGTGATGCCATTGCACAATGGTTGAGAAAACAACTGGCGAGCTTCCAGCAACAGCTACAAAAGTTCTTACAACACCATTTGCCAAATATCCTGGGCGGGAACAAAAACATATAAATATACCACCCACCTTGCAAAAAACAATCTCTAGCTTTTAGAGATGGCAATGGATTGAAAAATAAACATTATTTTGCATACAATTTCACAAAAAATAATTTAAATGGCCATTTTATAACAATATCTTTACCTAATAAATATATAAAACTTACTGTTGCAGTGTTTGCTATGTTTCTGTGTAACACACACCTCAACACCTCATGGGGGATTCAGTCATTACGATCACAGTGTGCACCGTGGAGTATAAGGTCATTTGGGCACAATGTGCAGCAAAGGAACATAAGATTTGTCAACTTTTTTTAGTTTGTTCACAGGAATAACCATTCTTTTTTTTCATACATTTTTGCCTAGAGTTTGAACAGGTATTTAGACTCAATGATATATATATATATATATATATATATATTAAATGTATTCAATTTATAAATTGCTGATAATTAAAGACATAAAGGTATAAATTATTATAGCAAAATAAATGACAACTAACACTGGTATACAATGAATTTAAAAGTTTAAAATTTTAATTTACAGTAGAGCGTCTATTAGCCGAACGTCAATCAACCTAACACCTGTTTAAAATAATTTAACATGGCAAATAAACAACATGCGAAACATTAAGCCCGCACAGTTGTGGCGGCGCTGTGCAATGACCTTGCACACCACACCAGGCCACGCCCGATCGTATGATGCTCACCACTACACTTCCGCTCCTCCACTCCTTGTTTTGTCAATGCCACGTCAGTTGTGTCGAACAGTTCTGTGATCTTTTGTTCACAGTTGAATGTTTTAGTTTTCTGACTTATTGAGTATTTTGTGAGTGAAATGTCGTCTAAAAATAAAAGAAGTCATAATGTGTTAACTATAAAAAAAATAAAAAAATAGAAATCGTAGACAGATTGAAAGGGTGAGTTGGCTTCGTTGTAAGGTAAGGTTGATAACATACTTTTCTTGATACTGTAAATAGCCATCTTAACTGTTCACTTCAGAAAGAAACTTTGTCAGGAATTTTTGATATGTAGTACAGGTTATTTGGAATAGAGCACTAGGCAGATCATGGTTTAAATTGGGAGGGATAGCCAACACACTTACCTTGGGGATATTGGAGTGTTCTATTTAAACCATTTATACTCCAGTATCACCAAGATAAGTGTGCTGGCTACCCCTCCCAATTTAAACCATGATATGTAATACAGTAATTATGGTATGATTGAAAAATTTAATAATAAAAATATGTTTTGCAATGTTTATTGTATTTTTATTGCCATAGTTGTTTCCTATATTGTTTTATGATTATTCTTAGCGTTATTTAAGATATAAAAACTGAAATTTGGTTTTGTGTTTAATTATTAGAAAAATTTGATTATCCGAACTACCCTTGGTTTCTATTAGTTCGGATAGTTGATTTCTACTGTAATTTTAACTGAGGTTATAGAAAAAGTATTATTAGTGAATACGTGAATATTATATTTATAAAAAACATCCTAAACTCTATTTAATATGATGACAAAGGTCCTTGAATCCAAGTCTCAACACTTTCAATTATTATGTTTCTATTTGGCGGTGGGCTAGGTCACTCAAGCTTTGGCTTGGTTCTAAAGGCTTCTCCACATCTTCCTTGTTAAGCCATTCAGCATTTTAATTGCTGCAAGAAGCTGCCCAAAGTCCAAGAGGCTTGCAATGCGCCTTCCCTCAATTTTTGCCCGGCTTTCTCTGTCTTACATGAACCCTCCTAAGGTGCTTACGTTATACGTGAATGGCCTCTAATTACAAGAATGTGCAGTGTGGAGAATTAGGTCATTACAAGAATGTGCAGCATGAAGCATTAGGTCATTACAAGAATATGCCACATGGAGCATTAGGTCATTACAAGAATGTACAGCATGGAGAATTAGGTCATTACAAGAATGTACAGCATGAAGCATTAGGTCATTATAAGAATGTACAGCATGGAGCATTGTCTTTACAAGAATGTACAGCATGGAAAATTAGGCCATTACAAGAATGTACAGCATGGAGTATTATGTCATTAAGAGCACAGTGTGGAGCATAGAGCATTAGTTATGTATATACAACTAAGGTTTACATTAAAAACTGTAAACAATGTGCAAGTTCTTTATTTCTAGAATTACACCAGAGTAGTGAAAAAAGCTTCACTATAGTGCCAGTATTGGCTGTTATTGATTTAAAGCAGTTAATCTAAGTAGTGTTAGTGGGAATAGTTACCACGTGAATCTGAGGAGGTGAGGTCGACCTCAGTGGTCATCATCTTGCACTCATCTTGCAGCCATTGAATCTCCTGGCGCAGGTGCTGCACCTTCTGCAACTAAACAAGACATGGGGATGAGCTGTGGCGCTTCACCAAGACATACTTTGTGCAACTTTGTGCACACTCACACAACCAGGAGAGATGCATACTTTGTGCAACTATGTGCACACCTCACACCACCAGGAGAGATGCATACTTTGTGCAACTATGTGAACACTCACACATCCAGGAGAAATACATACTTTGTGCAACTCTGTGCACACCTCACACCACCAGGAAAGATGAACACACTGTGCAACTCTCCGTAAATTAACAGCATAATCCTACTACCGTCCAACACACTTCACAAAAGATATCTGATATTAAGGTAGAATCCTTTGAGTTGTATGTTTAACATTAGAGTTATTTTTGTCTTTATCTAAGTAGTAGGGATGTGGAGTGTAGCTTATAGGACATGCACCTATATTAGCATGGAGAGAGGTTAAAAAAACACATTGCATCCAGTAAGGTTTCAAATAACAAACTCCCAGTTAATTGTGACCAAGTGCAATGCCTGTTCAAAAGTTAAGACCGCAAGGTTGGCTTGCAGAGCCTTAACATAGATTAATACCTACTTGAAATCTACAAAGAAATGATATTTTAATGGTTTTTTTTAATATCATATATTGTTTTAGACAAATGAACTTGTCCAGGCATCATTTTTCAATTTATTTGAATACAACAAGTGTATAGGGGCCAACACATCATTATGTAAATAATCCAACAACATATAATTTATACATAAATTACTGTACAATCACATCATGTATGTAAAAACCAACAAACAAGACATCATGTGTATATAACCCAACATGACAACATGTGTATACAAGCCAACACAACTTCATGTGTATATAACCAACTTAACATCATGTGTATACAGTACAAGTCAATCCAACACATGTGTGTACAAGCCAATAACTTCATGTGTATATAAAACAACATGACATGTGTATATGATCCAACACTACTTCAAATGCATATAAGCCAATGTTTTTTGGAAGGGATTTGTACCTCAGGCAAGCTCACTAAATTTTGAGCCAAGAATCCCCTTCAACTCCCTCCCCCCATCATGTGCTCCCCCACACACTTAAGAACTAAAAATAAGTTATTTATGCAGCCCACCTGAGAAACTGTGAATGCATTTCCCTAATGGATAGTGTGCTTGATTCTAACCTGGGGGTTAATCCATGCACTGGCAGGGTTCATAAAAATGTTTGGAGTGTATTTAAATGTGTTTTTAACTTACTATTCCTTTGGGTTATACACCTATGTACCACCTAATGTGATAGGAATGAGGATGGTTGAATTTAGAGTACATGCATCCACAATTTACAAGGATTGAGAGTGTAAAACCATTGAGGAAAAACCATCTTTAGTGCCCCTGTCTGGGACAAACTCTCGATCTTCTTATCATCAGCAGCTAGTCTAGTGCGAGAGTAGCGCCTTAGACCATGTGACCAATGAAGTTGGTTATTTATATGTAATTCATTTTTCTCATACCCTAGATTCACAAAGACCCAAAACTTTATGTTCATAAATAATATATTCTAGAAAGCTAAGACATTACATCATTTCACTAAAGAGGACAGTGTATTTTTAAACCTTCAGTTTTTATGCTGGAATAATCAGCAATGAGGGGATAACACCTATATTTAAAGGAAAAGGAATGACAGGGTTGCCAGGACAAATTCATCAAGACATTTATTTCAATTGGAGACAACCAAGTAACACAATCTCTGTAAATGTGGTCAGTATTTAGCACTTGCCTAATTCACAGGTCATCGCACACACTAACCTTGCAACCATTCCCATCATTTACAACATATTTTTGCCAGTGGGAACAGAGTAATTTATGGACAAGTTCCCAACATGTCAGTTGTCACTATTTCAAACACTTCGCTTCAAAAATTATTTAAGCTGATGGTCAAATAGCCAATTTTCAAAAATATAAAATAAAATTGTCAGAATTTTAACAAATTTTTCAAGCCAATAAGAAAAAACAAAATGTTTACAGTTAAAAACAGCAAAAAATATCTCATGAATATCAAAGATTTTGACATTTGGTATTCTAGGGGGTGGCTTGTTGGCCCAAAATACCTTTCTACACAATGGTACAGGAAGAATGATTACAGTGAGTCTTGGCAGAGAATGAACTTTAGAAGGAAGATTTAAAAAAAAGGTGTATTTTAATCTTGAAATATGTTAAATGAACATCAGGAACTGATAATTTTATAACCCAACTTAAAAGAGCAAAGCAAAACATCTTCAACATGGGTTTTATTGATTTTGGCTGGACATTAAAAATGAATTACAATATTTTATGTTATGCTAAGATAATGATGTCTACAAGGACTTTATTATTATTAATAAAACTATTTATAACGACATAGGAAGAACATTGGAAAATGGCTCACTAATTACTTTTCTTACAAAAAATAAATAAATGTAAGCTTGATGCACCCTGCTAGTTTTTGGGAGGGGAGGGAAATTATAATCTCTGTAAAATGTATATTTGTGTGTTAACGGCTGTCTTCCATAACTCTTGTGTGCTCTTTATAGATTTCTTCAAAGTCTCAATTAGGAGGTGGTTCCCGGGTGGTTGGGGGTGTCAATAAAGTTGGGTCATGGGAAAATTTACATCGTGGTAAGTTGGGGTAAGAGAAATTTTGTGTTAATAGAATTCTCGATAATTTCTGTGGTCTTCTTGAGTGGAAGGATGAGTCCTAAGAGGAGTAGAAATTACCAGAGTATTGGTTCTGTGAGGGGTCGCTACTTAGATTAAGTAGATGAGACTAGGAAGATTTGAAGTGATTTGTGTAGGGGGGAAATAAAGTGTGTTCAGCAGAAATGTAGCCTTTGTTGGGCACAGGGTTCAGAGACTGCTTCACTTGCTTGGCCATTTTTCCTTTGGGGCAGAAATTAGGCATGGTTGAGTTGAGATTATAGATTTGTGACCCAAGTGAATTATGTAATATGCCACATCTTAAGGGAAAGGGTATCTAGGATTGCCACCATCTTATGATGAGTGCTGTCCAAGGGAGCTAAGAAAGGAATGGGGGGAGGAGAGGAGTCAATACCCTAGAGAGAGAAGGAAGAGAGAAGGAGATGCTGAGGAAGGTGAATACCCCTTATAAATAAAAGGGTAAAAAGGAGGAGAGGCCAAAGAAGGTGTTGGAATGTTGTCTCACTGTGGAACGGTTTGGAACAGGTACAGCTTGTCATTTTGTTGCTGATCCCGATACTGGTGGATTAGTAAGTACCGCTCTTTCTCAATCCCTACCATACAGCCACACCGTATTTGACGATACCGATACCAATGCTCCTTAACAGCCCCACTTTGAGTATCAGATTAGCCATTCACAAATTTTCTCTATCGATCTCACATTTACGCAAAGAAATTAAATACAATTTTGTCGTACTATTCATTTATTTCTAACTGCCCTACAACTTTGCAATACTGTAATAATTTAATTAATATCTCACAGAGTTGCGGATATATATTCATATTTGGGCATATCCAATTATATAAGGTAACCTCCAAGTCATTTTCCCTGGGAAAATTAGACACACTAAAAATTGTTTATAATGCTAAACAGGGCGTAAGGTTCACTTATAAGGACGCTGGTGAGTTATTGTATTATTGACTCATTCGTCCTAGTTGGGTGACATATTGTAAAGTGTGGTTTCAGGGCTCTTAATTATGTTACTATGCTACTATAAGATTCACTTATTGGAATTAGTCGCTGAAATTCTGTTATTAACATATTACTGTACTCTTTATTATGAAAATATTAGTAAACCCATTGGCATGCAAATAATAATAAACCCTTAATATTAGTGTATAAATATGTCATATTATTCGATATCACAATCATGTTTTATAGATGATGGAAATGCCAAAAAGTGTTAGTACCGATGCAAAGTCTTTTCAAAGACTGGCTGGTAGATGTTGCACAAGCGTTATTTGACCACAAAATAATGTGAGAGATTTTGCGCCTTCCTTTCATTAATTTTATTCCCTTTTTTCAGGGCTAGCAGTATTATTATTATTATTAGCACTGCGTCTTACTACCCGTTCGGGTTATACGCATTTACGCTAATGTGTAATGGTAGGGTGATTGTGAGATGAAATGAAGGACCTACAATTTAACGTGGAATCCGAACCACGGTGGAGGCCTGGCATTCTCCACATTCACAAGATGTCTTGTCAGAGATGAAGGAAGGGTTTGGTAATCAGATAAATCTGTGCCGGGACCGAGGATTGAACCCCGGCCGCCAGCACAGAAGTCTGACACCTTACCCCTAGACCACCAGGTCACCAAGGGCTACCCGACAGATGCATAGGGAAGATTAAAAGAGACCCACCCCCCATATGTCCTTCCTCAATAACCACTCAATGTGCAAGAGTTTGTGACATACATTAGTAACGGAACATTATCTGCAACTAATGTAGTAGGCTTCAGCAGTAATCAGATCTGAGCTGTATCATTAGTGCAACAATATCGGCAACTTGGAATTATTACAAAAGTGTAACCGGATTGGTTTGGAACAGGTACATGAAATATTGGTGTCGGCACATCCCCATTTGAGTGTGAGAGTTGGAAGTAATTTGACTTTATTTTTAAACAAAAATTTAATCTATTCTTGTTATTTCTCTTTGGTTTGACTGAGAATATGAAAGTTTATTTTCTCTATTTTACATAAAATTACAAAAATTGCCAAACCAATACTCGTTTTATTTCAAATTGCAAATCTGAATTATATAATGTTTGAAAATATAAATATTTAGGTTTTGAAATTTGGATCATTTAGGTCATTTTACAATATATATGGTGATTTAAACGCTCCACTAAGGGTGTTTACATTCATCGAGCATCATTAAGTCCACTTGTTTCTAGTTCCAAACAATAAGCTAAGGCAGAAACGCACTAGCAGCCTTGAAAAGACAACAACAACAACAACAATGAACAGAAGTAGCATTTCCTCAGCTATAATGTTTCCAACCCCATTACTACAAAGAGCCATCACATTGAGCCTTCATGCATACAGCACTTACTATAGACGGAAATACAAAAAATAATTCTCAGAAAACAATTTATTTAATTAATTTAGTACAAGGGTGATTCAAAAAGTAAGGGCTCTGAAGAACTCAAAAAGATTTTTCAAGAGTTTGTTGGCTAACAAAAATTTCAAAATATCTTTGACATCAATAAATGAACATATCAAAAGAATGTAAAGAAAAGAGTAATCCTACTAAGAGAGGATATTTGAGGAAATCTAAGTAAATAGAAAGGACACAACTGTTTAGATATGATATTAATTCATGTGTATCATAAACTTATATGTGATGGTTATGCACAAGATCAGTCCTGATAGCTGAATTCAATTAAAAAGTGAAAAATGACAACTTGATCATGAGAATCGAACCTCAGACCTTTGGCTTTGTGCCAATGCTCTACCACTGAGCCACCTAGATTTGTATTGTATCTAGGGCCATCTTTCACTAGTTGTTAGAGTCTTGAGTCTATATGTGGTAGCTGGTGATATTTGTATTTGGTTTGGCAAATACAAACTAGTGATGCTGAGTTCACATGTTTATTTGTTTAGTTTTGTCCTATTTTAGTATCTGATTGGGTGTACACATACATGAATTATAATAATAGAATAGGGCTTAGGAAGTTGGAAATTTAGAGGATAAGTATCTGCAAATATGTAGAGGGAGAGTAGAAAACAAATTAGTAAAAACCATCAGACCAGAATTCAAATCTCAATCTTCCCAATCATCCCCTTCAGTGACAATTCAGTCTAATATGAGAGTGACGGGTTAGACCATGGGCTAGCCAATACAGATCATCACTTGTTAATTGTATAATTAAACCCAATCTTTATCAGGTGAGACTATGAGTTTTTTTGAATAAATAACATGAAAATGTGATTTTAAAAGGAAATGATTGGTCGGTATCAGTAGGTAACCTTTTAATTTATTTGATTGATATAAAATTACTTCCATCTCTGTAGCAATGAAGTGATTTAAGGGAAGTACTAAGTTGTCAACCATTTGACATTATTTTTCGTTACATACTTTGAAAGAATTAATCCACACCAGCTTGGAGAATATATTAACACTTATTTATAAGTACACCTGGTGAATGAATAATATAGATTCACCACAGTTGTAATGATGGGGAAGAAGAGATTGCTGGTCTAGCTGGTTGGTGTATGATAAAGACTCACCACGGTGGTAACGATGGGGAAGGCAAGACTGCTGCTCTTCCTCTTTATCAGCTCCCTATGCTCCAGGTCCCGTTGCATGGAGTTCTTTTCTCGCTGCATCCGATGTAGCTTCAACTTCTCCCTTTGTAGTTCCCGCCTCAACTTGTTCCTTCGCTCTAGTTGCTGGGCTAGCAGTGCTGAAACAAGAGACAGTGGACAATGTTAACAAACGACCAGCAGTGTTTGAATCAGACTTGACTTAACAACTGTCATAAAAGACCAAAGCTACACTAAATAACCAATATTATTTGAATGATCAATTCTTACTACTGTTGCTGAATATCTAGAAAATTTACACAATTTTGGCAATTTTATGTGTGTATATGTGACCTTAAATAAAAAAAAAATAGTTTGAGTTTATTTGTATCTTAGTACCAGTTTGTGTTGTATACTTATATTAATTATACTAATGAGATAAGAATCAGGACGGTATAATTTTAAGGGACGTGTAGCTGAATTTGTGTGGAGGGAGAGTGGGAAGGCGTTTAAAAAATGTTAGCAACAGTATACCTGACCAAGATTTAATGAGCCCCTGGTCCACCCATCACTGGCAATCCAGTCTTAACATGAAAGTTAAACCATTAAGGTTGTAATATTTTTTTCACATAATTGTAAAGAGAGGCAAGAATTAAATGCGTGTAAAAATAGGCTATTTTTGCAGCGTTTCAAAATAAATGTGTTCTGGCTTTTACTTTTATTTGAATCTATTATTATGTTGTTTTAAATTTAATTAAATATATTTTTAAATGTCACGTACTGACACAAAACCACTTTAATAGTACATTAGTGTATGATAAGCTTGTAATACAATCACCTTGGCCTAACTCTATACCATCTTCTTTGCTGCTTGAATCATTATGTGGGACTATGTCCACAACATCTTATCACTTCTTAATTATTTAAATTTCTGAATCCCATAATTACTAATAAACCTAATAAATCCTCAATTTATTTTGTTATCAAAACACGTTTACCTCTATTATGGTATTTGTTTGTTTAGAATGAATCCAAAGATAGCTAGACTATAAACAAAACAACTAATAAACAGGCTCACCATAAAAATTACAATTTTATGGCCTACTTGATGTGAGAATGTGAGACCATGTTATCAAATAAAAAGATATGAAATAATGCATTTTAGAGCTTGCGAGGAAATAAATAAACCTGTTGTCTTTAAAGTGAATGGAACAGTTCCATAGTTCGGTTGTTGGACCATTTTCATATCATACAAAACAATTCAGTATGTCTACTTCGATGGGTTAAATTATGCATTCACTGATATTTGTGAAAATGGTTTAGATTTTTCAATTGGATCATATGAAGAGTCTCATGTACTGCTGTAACTTTTCCCTTTAGTGAAAGTTGAAAGAGGAATTAAACAAAAATATAAAAGGTGGGGAAGCTGTGTACATTTTATATCAACATCAGCATTTGGAATGGAACCAGGGTCCCTCAGCCCAGCATTTGGCGTGAGACCTTGCCAGAGGGGTTTGGCACTTAAAATATGTTCCCAGCTGCTAACAGTTATACTCCACCGCCACATCCCCATAAATTCACCTACGGAGAGGAGGAGGAGGTCAACAAATTCCTACTACCAATAACAACATGCGTGACATTAAAATAATTAATTATACTCAATAAAACCAACCAAAATAGTTCCTTCCACAAACATCTCCAGCTCATGATAGCAGACTCCCAAACTAAAATAACAAAGATTGTTTTATTCTTTCACAAAGAAAGTTTTCAAGAAAGAGGTGAACACTTATGTATGTTAAAATATTTGTCAGAAACTTCCCACCTTACCATGGACACATCACAACTACTGACAGGTGTGAGGTGTTTAAGATCGAGTTTCACCCCACAGATAATGTGTATCTTTGTTAAATAATTCAGTACAAACCAGGTGTCACATTATTTTTTCTAGAGTTTGCATTAAGACAATGAATTATAGAAAATATTTAAAAAAGAAAAGAATAAAATTTAAATACAGCCCTAACCATGCTAAAAAAAAATTATTTCACTGATCCTGATTTCACTAATTGTCAAGTGAAGAATGCAGAAATCACATTTCAAGGCAATTTCTGGTTCAAGCATAATCTTGTACCTATTATCCCAGTTAATTAGCTGCTAGATGGGCTCTTAAGAGGCTCTCACACTAGTATTTTTACGGCAAGTTGACATAAGGATTACATGTCTCTAATATTTGGGTGATATGCTCACAATGAGTATGTTGCATTACAGTGTATGTTATCAAATGATCTATGGATTAATAGTTAACAATATCTTCACTGTGGTGGACTAATCCAGTCTGCTATCAAATGCTCTCTGATTTAATATTTCAAAGTGTATTTTATGTTATATAACCTAATTTAGCGAGAATATTAAAATTTTCTTGCTAAAATCATTTAAAAGTGGAAAATTCACTCTATTTTCAAAACGAACCTTTACCTTTTCCCTACCCACTTCAATCCTGACAGTTTTATCTTTCGATGTGTATTGATGCATTCAGAATGACACTCAACTATAAGTTCTTAACTTTAACTCTCCCCTTCGCAGACGCCCACACCATGTATTGGGTTGTGAAATTCAAGATACTTGCTCTACAACACCACAGATACCACATTTATGCAAAGAAACAATGTATATGGTGTGATTTTTTTTAACACCTCGTCCTACCACCTGTTCAGGTTATCTGCATATGTACTAATTACACTAATGAGTTAGGAATGAGGAAGGTTGCATTTTAAGAAAAATGTACCTGCATTTGCATATAGGCAGAATGGAAAGCCATTTTGGAAAACCACCCTCAGTATACTCGACAGGGATTCAAACTCTGATCTCCCTGTCATTTTCAATTTAGTACAGTGGTTCTCAAACTAGGGTATGTGTACCCCCAGGGGTATGTGAGTGACTTTCAGCGGTTACATGAGCAGCTCTTTAAGGGAAAATGGGCAACATTACAAGAGTACCAAACGTGTTGGGGAATTTTTGATATGACTGAAGGTAATTTTCTTCTTTAATTAATTATCTGATATTTGTAATTTGTAGAAAATTTATCATGGGGGTACAATAAACATTTTGTCATGATATAGGGGTACAATCTAAAAGAAAGTTTGGGAACCACTGGTCTAGTATATTGCGAGAATGACGCCTTAGAATACGTGGCCACCCAAGCAGGTGGGTATAAATTCTTTCATTAGAATGTATGATTATTAGTTGGGTTGCATCAACGCATCACACTTGAAATGAGATATACCCTTAGGAGTGGTGACATTAATCTAACATCAAGACAAACATTTCAGATAATGTTCCCAACAGTACTAAAAAGGTGCCTAGGAGGAGAACTAATAAAGTTTTAGTGTCGTTTCTAAAATGATAAATAAAACATTTCCTGGTCCAAGTACTATTTTAAACAAAATGCAGCCAATTTAGTAAAAGATGATTCCCCGGAAGTAGAATGAGGAAACAGCTAATAAGCAACAACATGTGATGCCTAGCTCAACTCAAAGAGTTTGTTAAAATAATATCCCGTCTAATCTATTTAAGGCTGTCCCTATCACTTATATATTTGAATCTAAACATTAACTTTTTATTTATATTTTGTGGGAAAGTTGCTGTAATTTATCTTTTGATACATAGCTCTATATCAAATATTGTTGGAAATAAACCTTCAACAGCTTTATCACAGTTAGAGCAACCAATTTTGTGTTTTAATTGAAGTTTTTCTACTAATGAATTGATCATGTTTGAAAGCACAATACTTTTCCCACAACAAATAAAATGTTAAAAGTAATTAAAACATGGTAACACAGCCTTAACCAGCTATTTGTGTCCTTAACAAGAAGTATGAAGCAACCAGACTCATTATACAACAAAAGCATCAACACAATAAGACTACAAACTGCAAGTCTCGAGAAGCAAATATCAAAACAAAAATTATTGCCAAAAAAATCCTATAATTTAAAAATATGCCATTAAATATAATGTTTTGTGGTTTTCCCCTCTCTATCCACACAAATGCAGGTGCACCTCCTCTAAATTAAACCTTCCTAATCCCTAGCCCTTTAGCATAAATGAAGATGTCATTCTATATATGGCAGCTTTTGAGATATAGCATTACATTAGACCTAAGTTTATGTGCCTAAAATGCTGGTGTTTGAAACTTTTGTTAGGAGTAGCCTACTTCTTTAACTTCTCTAATTTGTAGTTTATAATCCCTCCAGGTAAATAAAGGTACACATCTTCAAAATGTGCATTCCAGTCCTGTTCATTTGGAGTATATAGTATAAATAGCTGATTGCTAGCACTAACAATAAAAATAATTTTGTGTAGATTAGAGGGCAGTTATTTAAATTCCTGAGCAAGTAATTATTAATTTGGTCTTACTTTATGCTTTAGTTTGTAAGATGTGTGTTAGATAGAGTATTCGTCCGACTTGAGAGTTGAATAAGGTGTATTTTAGCCTGCTAGCCACACGAGTAGATGCATGCCGTGCCAAGAATAGACGTCCTTCCTGCCCCTCTCCCCGAATGCACAGCTGTGCTCGCTAACCTCTCCTCTCTCTTCACTTGAATCAGGTGGACCATTAACTCACATACATCAAGAACTGTTGAGATTTCACACGTTTGCCACCATGATTGAATTCTTCCTCTATGTCGATGGTTTTAGCATGTGAACATGGCAAAACTCAACCCCTCCCTAACAGAGTCTATAAAATCCAGCATGGTTTTCGTATAAGGGAGTTAAAAAATAGTGAGTGTGTTTTGAAAGTATATCATCGAAAGAATGAAACTAATGATGTTTCTTATCTCTATGAAGCAGAGTTGTAGTTATGAGAAAACAGAGACAAACCCAAGAAGAAAGATCGCCAATAGTTTTGATAAAAGTTTAAAACATAATGAAATACAATTATAATTTAAAGTACTGTAAACGTGTTGAATGCATAAGCTAAATTTTAAGACTAGAAAAATGATTTAATATTAGAAAGGTAAACCGCTATACATATACATTAAAAGTGCTCTTAAAATTACTTAATAGGAAGAGACACAGAAATAATAATTTCAATATGCTCTTCCCAAAGTAAATTTCTGGGTTCATCACTGTGATTTACAACTAAAGATGAAAGGAATCGGCTTTAATTTAATCCAACTAAGTTATAAAATAGCATGTCTTCTAGTTGCTAAATAAGTTAGATGGTCCCACCACAATGTGTATACATAAGCAACTCTTCACCCAAATCTTTCTCCTGTTATGATGTGCCTTAGTAAAACACAATTCCTTACAAAGTAATTCTATCAAAAATATAACAGCTTATAAGAGTTTCCATCTCTAAATTGAGAATTATTTGGATTCTAAAACTGTGTATTTTTTTACTAGTTGAGGTATTTAATGTGTAATTTCTGAATTGACTGATAATATGAGCACATGAAAATTTCTACAAGTAAGAGCAAAAGGGCCCTCAAATTTTGCTGGTAAAGGTATTTTCACATAGCTTCCAGGGCTATTGTACATGCCACAATCGACATGGGGCCAAAGGCTTTACTTCCCCTCCAAAGGAAGTTGTGCTATATATTTTTATTACTCAAGAAAAATCTGTTTACCCTGGCTATGTTTGAACCCTTTTGGGTTGGATCCTGAGAACAACACTTTACCTCAAAACCACCGAGGCACAACATTTTCCCTGCAAACATTTAAATTAGATTTTTCTCTAACAATTTAGAACTGTGAAATCTCCACCTTTTCCTCGGTCAGTATACACTTGGCTTTACTCTCACATGGCGTCTACTCAACTTGACCAATGAAATCCCCGACTTTTTCCCTGATTTTCCCTGATCATTCCCTAAAATTCCCCGACTAAAAAAGTATGTCACATCCTTCTAACTCGTCCCCCTCCCCTTTCCCCTTGTTTTTCTATTAATCTTTTTTATGAATAATAATAAGTTTTAAAATTTGATTTTTTTAAATTTGTATTAAAATTGTTTATTAGGAATTAAAAATATATTACACAGCTATGAACAAAAAAATGACATAATTTACTGATTTAATGATTATTGTATTTCATATTTTGAGTAAAATATCATTTTCCCGAATTTTTATTGTGATTTACCAAATTCCCGACTAATTCCTGTTTTTTCCCGATCACTTCAAATTCCCGGCTAATTCCCGTTTTCCCTGATTTTCCCGGATGGTAGACACCCTGTCTCATTTGTTAATGTTCTTTACGTTGCTGAAGTCAATTAGATCATCACTATTGTAATGACCCTGTTCTGAGCCACTTACATTTATTTAAAAGTCATGGATAAAGTATTTTTTTAAAGAACAGTATGCATATTTCCTTTCATGCTTCATCCATGGATGACTAGGCAAAATTGAAGGATTTTATTTTTAGTACAAAATTATAAATTCAAGTTATACCTTTATTATTATTATTATTATTATTATTATTATTATTATTATTAATGTGTGTTAAGCCCATAAGGTATTTTTAAAAGTAAATTTCAATATAATACGTATTACACCATCCTTAGTTTAAGGTTTCTTCCGTTCCATATTAAAAAAAGTATGGTGATCAGTCAGCCTGGTTTTACTCTAAACAGTTTGAAACAAACAATAAGAAGATAGCTTTCAAAATTTCAGCCAATCAAGAGCTCTCTTATTGGTTGGTTTAACATCATAGAGAGGGGTGTTCCAGAGGGAAGGGGTAAGTCAGATATTAGGGGCTGGAGAAAGCTTATACAACTTACTCCACGTCAGTTTGCCAAACAAGCAGGAACTTTGTCTTTGTAATATTAAACTTGTAATTATAAAAGTGCGAATTAATTGAATAAATAGTGAATAGATGTTGAGATCAGATAAATTCAAGAGTTATTAAACTTTATTCCTAAAGAAAGGGATCTAATATAAGTGAATCCTGTAGTGCGTGAGGTGCATCATTGTAACTATCATCTGACTGTGTGTTAGAAACTATGCAGCATGAGAACTGGCATTCCAAGATGGAGTAGAGCGAATAGGGTTAAACTCTATGTATCATCATAAATGGCACCCTATCGTGGGGCGAGAAAGTTACAAACCAAGATACTTTCTTAAGTTCCTGTTCTCTACAACTATGAAATAATGTGGAATATCACATTCTTTTGTCCTGTTCTCTACAACAATAAAATAATGTGGATCATCACTTTTTTCTGTTCCTATTCTCTACAACAATGAAATCAAGTGGATCATCACTTTCATCTGTTCCTATTATCTAAAACACTGAAATAAAATAGACCATTACTTTCTTCTGTTCTTCTATACTATTTTTACAAGCATTTAACTATTGCCACTGTGTAAAATTATGTGAGAAAATATTACAACCTTAGTGGGTTAAATATGTCTTGCTTCAGCAATTAAATAACTAGCATTGTCATGACAACTCCTAGTGGATTTTAGGTATAGGCAAGGCTGAGTAACTATATATTTGTACATCAAGTTGTATATAGCTGTTTCTTTGTGATGTAAGCCTAAATATATGGATTTTATAATAATTCTTAAAAATTCTTATATTAAGTTGGCACCTATTTTAATTTATTTCACACAAAAAGTTTGCGCCTTGTTTTGTTAAGAAAAAAAAAATTGTATAGGAAATTTGTTTGGTTATGGCACTGGTTACAATTATTTTCCAAACTGACTGTACCCCATTAAAGAAACTTGATAGAAAATCCAAAAGTGCACAAATCAGAGACAGACATAAACCCTAGAAAACTATATTATTAAGTATTTAAAATAAATGATAAAATGCCTACTAAATATGGTGACTCAAAACAATATTTTTAATACAGTGGAGCGTCGTTAATCCGGATCGATCGGGACCGGGACCCATCCGGATTACTAAATTGTCTGGATTTTCAAATGTGCTTTCAATAACGGTATACATACGTAATGTATTGACTAGAGGATACATGGCGCTCTGGAATCTACTGTATTGCAAAATAGAGGCTGAAGGGTTCGAAAAATACCGTACACAAAATATTTTAATAAAGTATATAGAATAAGAACATGTACATTATGTAATTTAGATTAGTAACTCTACAATACTTTTTAGAAAAAAACAACAAGAATCTACAGTAATTAATGGAAACTTACTGGGTAAAAAAGTCCTTAATTTTTATTGTACAAGACTTGACGTACGTTTCTTTGCAGCCATGTCTCTCAGTCTTTTAAGAAGTACGAGTTGTGTCGCCATCCCCTCAGGTTGCCTCTCTAACCAAATCATAGCTGACTGGAATGCTTCATAGGCATCTGAGTGTGAAGGACCGGCAGCTTCTTCAGCATCCATTTCTTCATCGTCGTCACTCTCTCTTACATTGCTTCCATTATCATTGTCCTCAATTACCTGATGAACTATTTCATCATCATTCAAATGCTGATAACCAGGGTCATTACCATCACTTTCAAACCACTCCCTTGCGTCAAGTTCATCGCACTGTTCAAATCGAGATAATATCTGGAATAGAGCCACAACTTTGGCGTCAGTAGGAGTGTTGGCGTCCGATGGATTTGAGAGTTTGCCTCATCTTGTCCTTGATTTGGGGTTTCGGGGATTGGCCACAATTTTTTTCCAGGCATTTTTTAAGTTTTCGGCAGTGAAAGATACCCAGGCATCTGCTACCATGTAAATGGCGCCCTTTAGGCTGAGGTTTTTCACAAACTGAAGCACACCTTTTTCGTCTCTTTCAGCTAGCAAGAGCCGACAAAGCATCTGTTTTTTATAAATTTTCATTTTTTCTATGACCCCCTGGTCCATCAGTTGTAGTATGGAGGTTACATTTGGAGGCAGGAACATGACTTGAATATTATTGTCTATTTTGTTCAAGACATCAAGGTCGGGGTGAGTTGGTGCATTGTCAATGATGAGGACCACCTTGCCTTCTTTTATTGTTTTGTTTCCTATGTTTTTTAACACTGGGAATAAAACTATCTTTGTACCATTCTGTAAAAATTGCTGCGTCCATCAATTTTTTTTTTGTGACCTGTAAATTACAGGTAAGGTTTTAATGTTCTTAAAGCATCGTGGTTTTCCACTTTTTCCGATAACCAGCAGATCCAAAGCGTGAGAACCACTTGCGTTAGCACAAACCATTGCTGTCACTCTTGCTTTACGACCTTGAAGCCAGGAGCGGATTTTTCTCTACGAGAAGCCAATGACTTCCGGGGTAGGGAACGCCAATTTAGCCCAGTTTCGTCAGCGTTGTAAACATCATCTCTTGTGTAGCCCTCCTCAATTGTTATGCTAACAAATTTTTCCCTAAATATCACTGCGGCAGCATTATCAGCAGATAATATTTCACCTTGGACATCCAGTTCTCTAATCCCGTGCCTCATTTTAAAATTCTTCAGCCAACCTGAACTAGCTTTGAAATCTGTAGGCCCACCAAGTTTTTTAGTCATCTGGATCGCCTTTTCACAAATGAGTGAACCAGAAATAGGCTCACCTAAACTTCTCCTCTGCGTAAACCAAATGTACATAGCATAGCGTCTTCCAATGCACTGTTTTTTGCCGTTCTTGTGGTTTTTATTTACTGTGAACCTTTTTTAGAATCTAGTTTTGAAGCAAAATGTTGCAAACTGTCTTTCTTTGCTTTAAAGTCACTAATGGTTGAAGTTCCCACACCATATATTTTAGCAAGAGATGCACCACTTTCCCCCTTTAGACAGTCTTCATGGAATTTCTGACTTACCCTCTATAGATAAAAATTTATGTTTCCTTTTATTTGATAATGATGACATGATTAACAAAGTAAAAATATGTACCGTTAAAACTCACACACTAAAACGTCACAAGGCAACTATATGACGAAGGTTTCACCACTGCTGTATAGTTTGTAAATGATAGCACAGAACTGAGCCGAGCACGTGACCAAGGAGAGGTGAGTGGCTAAGTTGTTGAACTCTCAAGGACACCTTCCACTACCTCCCCTACCTGCTCTCACCGCCGATCCGGATTTGCGATGCTCCGGATTTTTGACGGCCGGATTTCCGACGCTCTATTGTACATAATTTTTTTTAGAATTAGCACGAAATGTTTTGAGGCTTATCATACACTAATGAACTATTAAAGACTGAGAAAGTTGCAACTAAGCCTTAAGCTTTACTCCCACCATATTTTAGAGATTTTTGTCCGTCTCGATAAAATAAAGATTTATCAGTGTTTTCAACTATAACATTTCTAAAGAGTTAATATTTGTCTTCAAGCAGTGCACTTTCAGTTATAAGTGTAATAGTTTGGTTCGTTAATTTGTTGGATATGGTAACGGAGGTTGCAGTGATAACATTTCATCTATGCATTATAATATGTTTACACCACCCAAAATATTTGGGCAATAATGCCTTCAATAAAGGTACAATAAATGTAAATATTGGAAGTGTGTCAGTGAATGAAGCTTTTTAACAAATCTAGAAAGAGAGAGTGGATGGCAAGGGCTAACATAAGCCAATTTTCCGGGGTTATTATGTAATTGGGTGTCAGTCATTACTTCAGGTAGTTTGAATAAACTTAGAAACAATTTATTGTATTAATATTGCATAATCTATAAAGTCAGTAGTGTGCACAGGTGCACTGATAATTAATTTGAAAACTAACAAATGTTTTATAACAAAGTGCTGATAGTAGTCAGAGCTACCAACATTTGAATAAGAAAAAAATCAGGATTTTTTTTTTTAACAGATAGTATAAATTAGTAAAATCGCCAAACTGTGCAAATTCACACTAAATGTGTCATATTCTGATTCATTTTTACTATTTTTGATAAACAAACAACAATCATTCAACTTAGAAGACTTGCTTTTATCCTTTGTACATTCATTTAAAAAAAATCTTGTTACTTAAAAAGTGTTTATATAGCCCATTAACATAGCCCAAATGATAACAGAGCATTAAACACACCAAACAAACTTTCAAATATTAATGTTCCTAATAAACTTAATATTTTAGTTATGTTGTTAAAATTGTAAAATAATCAACGAGTACGACAAATAGATAAGGTGTCAGATAGTTTAGGTTGAAATTAAATATGGATTAGACCTTTCCACGCTATTGACAGCATCCTACTATCTTGCTTTTAGAAGGGCCCTTTTCTTGTGTTAATATGGCAATGTGAAAGGCAGTTAAGAGTTGGTGAAAAATAAAGTTACCTTGTGTGTTAGCTTGGAGCTGCTCCCCTCCCAACGCAGCAACTTGGACAGATATGGGCTCATCCTGCGAGGTTGTTGAGTCTTCCTCAGAGCTCTCCTCTGAGAGATGTGACAGGGGGGCAGGTGTGGGTATTGGCGGTGATGTGCAATAGAGCGGTGCCATATTATCCGATGACCTTGTCCTAACAGCAGACACACTACCACTCCGTCCTGGCCCAATGCGGATTTGAAGCTGAGATTGGAATCCTTGCTGTGGATCGTATGAGGACGTGGAATATGTGAGACTGGTTCCTGCCGAGTGGATGTCGATAGGGGGCTGAGGCTCGGATGAAGGTGGTCTCAAGGTGAGATTCACTGAGGTAGATGACCGCGGTTGTTGGATGTAGAATGCAGGATTCACCACTTTACTCTTCTCTTTGTTCCAATAATCATGGGAGGAGTAGTGGGGGGCTGGGTGGACCTGGATCGTGGACTTGATCTTCTGAACTTCTGGTGCTGTGGAGGTCTTACTCCCAACATTGGCGGTGGATCCTCCTGGGCTCCTCTGAAGACTGCAGCTCACGTTCACTTGGATATTGTCCACCAGGATATCCTTAGACTGGGACAAACTAGAGGATTCTCTCCGATCTAACAAATTGTTGCCTAGTGGGTTGTAGCCATGAACCGTGCTAGAAACTTGACTTGCAATGTCCTTAGGTCCAGGCACTGTTGGAGTGTTGAACTCACTCAACGCCCGCAAAGTTGGAGATGCCCGAGCAAAGGGGTCAAAATGACTGGAAACAACCGGCGCTGAATGCGGTTCACACTGATGAAGCACATTTGGTCTCAGATTGAGGGACGAAGGGCGATTCGAGTGTTTATGATACACCGCCGATGAGGTGGAGGAAACTAAACTGACGCTGCTCCTACATGGTGCTTCGGATATGGTTGTGTTCTCTTGTGAAACACGGTGAGTCACACTGCCCTGACTAGCGAGGTCACTGGAATTATTATCACTGGTTGAAAACATATCGTTAGAACTGTTAGTATGACTCTCTATGAGAGAAGACTTCATTAATTGAAAGAGTTGAGGGTTCACAGATGAGTCAGGCTGAAAAATAAAACTATGTGGAATCCTGCCACCCTCCTGTTGGAAAAGATTAAGGTTATCTTCACTATAATGAGGAATATGAGCCAGAGAGTCCAAGTCCTGGATGGATTTGATGTTACCTAGATTTAGGAATTGATGCTGTAAAGGCACCTGAGAAAACTGAGGTAGACTCCTGGTCAAAGCCTGTCCAGTGAGGTCAGAGGAGGGTCTACCGTCTCTCAGGGTCATATGAGGAAGGGTTTGCGGGTTTGCACTGTTCCTCTCCAAGGAGTCACTGACACGTTCACACTCTGTTGCATGAGAGGAGGCGATACTTTCACATGTTTGTTGACTACAATGTGTACACTCCTGGTCGCAATGTCCCAGGGAGAGCCCATGGAGGGAGAGAGGGTTGATCTGGGGTTCACCGGCCATCTTGAGGACTGTAGGGTAACTGTGTAGCAAGTAGGTCTGGTTCTCGTGGCTCAAGATAACCTCACATGTCTCCTTGTTGTGGGAGTTCTATAAGAAATAGAGAATAAAACTCAATTTGGTGAGATGATTTGTTATCTAATAAGGACTAGGAGAGATAGTACAATAATCTGATAACATAAATATTTTGATAAGAATGTCATAAATGCTCAAGGGCCATGAAAATATTTCCATTGATTATAGGATGCTAAAAATAATACATTTCCATTTTGTCAATATTGAGAGTAATTCTTGTTGTATGTTTTAAACATACTATCTCACCACTATTGCACTAGAGTATCACCAACTTCATGAAGACCCACCTAATAAATATTTGTCACTCCCAGACACTCGTTGCCAGTGAGTTGGGCATGTATGTAGTAAGCACAACATAAACTATGTAATGGTTAGTAAGATCATCATCATCCTCATTGCTACAAGGTTCATACACCTTGTAATTTGAAATTACATGATGATTCCAGATTTTATATATCACAAAATATCTTTTTCCCAGGCTGTAAATTTAAAAATCTTGCTATTTCATCGTTCTCTATTATATTACTGACACAAAGAGATATCAAAGAAAAATATAACAGTAATATTTATAAAATTATATGAATTGGTAAAAAAAAGTTTACAATGGGTTATGGTCTGATTAGTAATCTTATTTAAAAAATTATTGTAAACATACGTGAGAATTTAATAGCTTTAAAAATGTGTTGACTTTTCAAAGTAGCATCAACCTTTCTGATTTATTTGTTTTCCAGGTGTGTGTAAGTCCTGTAGACAGAAGCGGATTTACACTATAGGCCCACTAGGCACGGGCTGAGGGGCGGCCGCTTCAGAGGGAGACACATCTTGGACAACTATTTTTATTTTTTGTATTATAATATTTTGTTTTTAATAATTATATTTAAAAGTTATTGGCCAACATTATTGAAATAGTTCAATTTAAAGTGAGAACGACAATATTTCTTTTTAAATAACTGTACATCGCAATTACTTTGTAAATGGTGTTAGTATCCCCTTCTTTATAATGTTAGCTCTTAAAGCTACTGTAGGATATGTACAGTACATCCCTGATTATCTTTCGGAGAAATCTTTTCTCGGATACTAACTCCCCCCCTCCCCCACCTATTTCCACCAAAACTTCCTAAGAAAAAAAAAAAAAAAAATGGAGGTTGGAGAGGGGCGCATATAATAACTGTGCGTAGGGGTGCAAACATTTTTAATCAGCGACTGCCTGTAGGAGTATGTAATGGTATGCATACATAAAATTCATCTGACCCACAGTTATTATATTAGGTTGAAGTTTCTTAGAGTGAAAAAGTTTTAACCTATTCAAACGTAGGTGTGAGAATAAAGAAGTTATATTACCTTCTTGATACACTGGCTGACAACTCTGTCGGGCACGGCCGGGAACTTCTGTTTCAGTTCGTGGAAGAGCTGCATGATGGCGATGTTGCTACAACGGCAACAGGAGCTCTCAACAGCTCCCACAGAGTCCATCTTGGATCACTGGCATGGCCGGCCACCACCGGTACAGGCATCCACAAGAGGTAATCATGGTCGAAAGGGTGGAGGCACACTGGCTCTGCCTGGGTGCATGGAACAGACAGTTAAAAGCTAAACAACAGCAAGACTAGAGGCATACTGTTTCTACTTGTGAGAAAGAAACAGGCAGTAAAAACAAAACTAGAGGTACAATAGGTAAACCTGTAGGCAATAAACAGGCAGTCAAGAGTTGTGATAGAGGCACATTGGCTCTACCTGAGGCTAAGAAACAGACAGTCAATAGTTGTACTAGAGCCACATTCACACTGTGTCTACCTGAGGCTAAGAAACAGACAGTCAATAGTTGTACTAGAGCCACACTCACACTGTGTCTACCTGAGGCTAAGAAACAGACAGTCAATAGTTGTACTAGAGCCACACTCACACTGTGTCTATCTGAGGCTAAGAAACAGACAGTCAATAGTTGTACTAGAGCCACACTCACACTGTGTCTACCTGAGGCTAAGAAACAGACAGTCAATAGTTGTACTAGAGCCACACTCACACTGTGTCTATCTGAGGCTAAGAAACAGACAGTCAATAGTTGTACTAGAGCCACACTCACACTGTGTCTACCTGAGGCTAAGAAACAGACAGTCAATAGTTGTACTAGAGCCACACTCACACTGTGTCTATCTGAGGCTAAGAAACAGACAGTCAATAGTTGTACTAGAGCCACACTCACACTGTGTCTACCTGAGGCTAAGAAACAGACAGTCAATAGTTGTACTAGAGCCACACTCACACTGTGTCTATCTGAGGCTAAGAAACAGACAGTCAATAGTTGTACTAGAGCCACACTCACACTGTGTCTACCTGAGGCTAAGAAACAGACAGTCAATAGTTGTACTAGAGCCACACTCACACTGTGTCTATCTGAGGCTAAGAAACAGACAGTCAATAGTTGTACTAGAGCCACACTCACACTGTGTCTACCTGAGGCTAAGAAACAGACAGTCAATAGTTGTACTAGAGCCACACTCACACTGTGTCTATCTGAGGCTAAGAAACAGACAGTCAATAGTTGTACTAGAGCCACACTCACACTGTGTCTACCTGAGGCTAAGAAACAGACAGTCAATAGTTGTACTAGAGCCACACTCACACTGTGTCTATCTGAGGCTAAGAAACACACAGTCAATAGTTGTACTAGAGCCACACTCACACTGTGTCTACCTGAGGCTAAGAAACAGACAGTCAATAGTTGTACTAGAGCCACATTCACAATGGCTCTATCTGAGGACAAAGGTTCACTCGCTTCAGTGTATGCATGGTATAACGCGTTACTCCTGTAGTAGACAAGACTGACGGTGATGGGGAGATCAGGTTTGCATCTCAGTCGGGTGTACTGAGGGTGGTTTTTACAAAATGGTTTTCCACTCTCTTTCTCTCTCCACGCAAATGCAGGTACACTTACTATGTATAACCTTCCTATTCCTTAAAACCATTAGCGTATTTAGTACATAAGCATAGTAAGACGCGGTGCTAAAAATAAAGTCAACAGTGGCAAAGGAGGCACACTAGCATCGTAGGGACAAATGACAGGGCACTTTAGGATAGAAAGACCCCTAACTAGTCTATATGATTCCACCGAAACGAACATTCTCTCTTCGCAACAACAGAAGTGTTTTGTTACATCAAGTAGTATCCATACAAGGTCCAAGTCAAACCACCTGACTTTGAACACACGCCCTTCTGGTGAGATGACAAACTAGACATATGCATTCTCTATATATATTTAGTCTGCAGGATGTAGAGGGAGAGTACTTGATAGTTATTTGTCTCTAACGCAATGATATTTTGTAGTCTGAAAAACAATAAAGCATTATACTCAACGACCGTCTTGTTGTAATGTTCTATTAATATAACATAATCTAAGGTGTCGTGTGGTCCACTCCACCCACCCTGCGCTCCTTGGCAGCGATAGGAGCGGGGGCGGGCGACGTTGCAAGTGACGTCTAATCAACGCACACATCCTACAACGGCAGAGCTCACTCGCAAATAACACCTTTATTCTTTGAACTACAAAATATGAGAAGTTTGTTTGAATAATTCCACAAAGTCTTGGGGCCAGGACTCTCATTCGCGTGGAGAAAAGATTGAAAATACCCGGAAATGCTAACAACTAGAACAAGTGAATGTTGTACCGAGTACTGCTTCTTACTGTTACTTTACAATAAAGAGATAGAGGTGGGAAGTTGGAATTTATAGACAAGTGTATCCTAACTTGCGTGGAAAGAGTATAATCAACTAAGGAGAAACCCCCTTGGTACAGCATGTCATAAAAATATCGGAACTCCGGTCACTAGAAAAGTATATAAGGCTAGACTTACCCCTTTGTTCATGTGCCCGCCCGTGCGTACGGTAATCTTATCAAATTAGGTTGATCTTTAAAAAAACTGTAGAATAAATACCAAATTGGTTGCTTTCCTTAATCCCGCGAAACTCGAAGTGCCAGATGAGTCCTACTAGCCCCCTATAGTCTTAGGTTATTATTATTATTATTATTATTAGCACCGCGTCTTACTACCCGTTCGGGTTATACGCACTTACGCTAATGTGTAATGGTAGGGTGATTGTGAGATGAAATGGAGGGCCTACAGTTTAACGTGGAATCCGAACAACAGTGGAGGCCTGGCATTCCCCACATTCACAAGATGTCTTGTCAGAGGTGAAGGAAGGGTTTGGTATTCAGATAAATCTGTGCCGGGACCAAGAATTGAACCCCGGCCGCAAGCACAGAAGTCTGACACCTTACCCCTAGACCACCAGGTCACCTATAGTCTTAGGTGAGACCTGCTGGAATTATTGAGTGTTGTGTGAGGCCTGCTGGAATTATTGAGTGTTGTGTGAGACCTGTTGGAATTATTGAGTGTTGTGTGAGACCTGCTGGAATTATTGAGTGTTGTGTGAGGCCTGTTGGAATTATTGAGTGTTGTGTGAGGCCTGCTGGAATTATTGAGTGTTGTGTGAGACCTGCTGGAATTATTGAGTGTTGTGTGAGACCTGCTGGAATTATTGAGTGTTGTGTGAGGCCTGCTGGAATTATTGAGTGTTGTGTGAGGCCTGCTGGAATTATTGAGTGTTGTGTGAGGCCTGCTGGAATTATTGAGTGTTGTGTGAGACCTGCTGGAATTATTGAGTGTTGTGTGAGACCTGTTGGAATTATTGAGTGTTGTGTGAGGCCTGCTGGAATTATTGAGTGTTGTGTGAGGCCTGCTGGAATTATTGAGTGTTGTGTGAGACCTGCTGGAATTATTGAGTGTTGTGTGAGACCTGTTGGAATTATTGAGTGTTGTGTGAGGCCTGCTGGAATTATTGAGTGTTGTGTGAGGCCTGCTGGAATTATTGAGTGTTGTGTGAGACCTGCTGGAATTATTGAGTGTTGTGTGAGACCTGTTGGAATTATTGAGTGTTGTGTGAGGCCTGCTGGAATTATTGAGTGTTGTGTGAGGCCTGCTGGAATTATTGAGTGTTGTGTGAGGCCTGCTGGAATTATTGAGTGTTGTGTGAGACCTGTTGGAATTATTGAGTGTTGTGTGAGTCCTGCTGGAATTATTGAGTGTTGTGTGAGACCTCCAGATCACACTTAGAGGTGTGCGAATATTTCTTGCCATCCTTACTGTGGATTCACACGTTCGCAGAAAAACTAGTGCAGAACAGAAACGTGGTCACGTGACACGCTCCAAGCCAATCACAAGATTTCCTGTTAATCGGCGCGAGCTGTTCTGATGAACATCAACTATTCTCTACTTGGTCCACTCTGCTCAAGATGTTAGGCACAGGAGAACCAACCAAATCTCAAAACCAACCATATTAAATAAGTTCGCATCCACATTTAACAACGCATGCGCTCTACAGCCAGAAGCTAGCAGACAGCTCCGTTGGCCGTTGTGAGGAGATTTGAAATAACCTGTGAATGTAAGCCGTGTGTATCGATGTATTGGATTGTGTCATCACACAGAATTATAATTTGTAAACATCCATGGGGACAATGATCTAAAATATATATCTATCTACTAGAAAATAAAATCTGTTGATAGTCAGCTGTTTTACGTTGACGTTGCAATGCATCATAGGTCAACTTAATATGTGTAAATTGATGTGCCTCTGAGGCAGATTCTGCTTTCTATTTTCGCCGAACGTGTGAATCAAACTTTAGTGTTGTGCAAGCCCTTCTGGCAAGATCTAGTGATGTGCAATTATTGATGGCAACGACTCTTCTAATCGCTATGCGAGTCCTGTCTTACACCCTGAATGTTGTGAGTACCCCTGCCAAGCTCAGGGTGTTTTAAAATATGATCACCAGCATATACCTTAGTTTAGGTACCGACTGTGAATACCGGTAGTATTCTTTCCATTAACATTTCAAAGTTAGTATTTGTAAAAAAAAAAAAACACTCCCTCCAATGTGACGCTAGCCTCAAATGTCTAGCTAGCAGTCGACGGAAACCGTACGTTGAGAAAAGTATTTTAATGTTCGGACCCCTCCCACGCTCCTTGTCGTGTTTAGACACACACTCTCTATACACCCCAGACCCAACCGGTCCTTGATGTGTTTAGATACACCAGTCTCAACCGGTCCTTGCTGTGTTTAGATACACACTTTCTATACACGCGAGTCCAAACCGGTTCTTGCCGTGTTTAGGCACACACTCTCTATACACCCCAGACCCAACCGGTCCTTGATGTGTTTAGATACACCAGTCCCAACCGGTCCTTGCTGTGTTTAGATACACACTTTCTATACACGCGAGTTCAAACCGGTTCTTGCCGTGTTTAAGCACACACTCTCTATACACCCCATACCCAACCGGTCCTTGATGTGTTTAGATACACCCAATCCCCAACCGGTCCTTGCTGTGTTTAGATACACACTTTCTATACACCCGAGTCCAAACCGGTCCTTGATCTGTTTAGACACACACTCTATACACCCAAGCTCCAACCGGTCCTTGCTGTGTTTAGATACACCCAATCCCCAACCGGTCCTTGCTGTGTTTAGATACACACACTCTATACAGCCGATCCCTACCGGTCCTTGATCTGTTTAGACACACTCTATATACACCCAAACCCCAACCAGTCCTTGCTGTGTTTAGACACACACACTCTATACACCCAAGCTCCAACCGGTCCTTGCTTTGTTTAAAGCCACATTACCTATTCAACCTGCTCCCATCCAGTTCTTGCTTTGTTTAAATACATCTATTTAACCTGCTCCCACCAGGTCCTTATGTTTAAACACACTTTCACCTTTGCTCCCAAGTTCCTTCCCGTGTTGAAAAACATTTTCTCTATCTATTTATCTCAACTTCCACGCCCGCCTACACACACAGACACACACATTATTTTAAGTATTTGTTTATTCCTTTCATTCAGACTTTCCAACTTCACTCTATTTCACTATCACAGTTATGATGGGCAAGACTAAAACTGCTTCATTATTACAGATACAAATGGTAGGTATACCACTCTACCCTTCTTCAAGATTACAAGAATGAATTACAGTGAGTTTATTCCCACGTAACTTCATTTCACTAAAGATTTTAGGAGGATGTATCTCACTTCACTAAGGATGGCAGGAACATTCAGGATGCATTTCACTTCACTGGCAGGAACATCCAGGATGTATCTCAAAACACTGATGATGTCAGGAACATCCAGGATGTATTTCACAACAACAAATATGTCAGGAACATCCAAGATGTATGATATCACTGAAGATGTCAGGAACATCCAAGATGTACGGTATCACTGAAGATGTCAGGAACATCGAGGATGTATCTCAAAACACTGAGGATGTCAGGAACATCCAGGATGTATTTCACAACAACAAATATGTCAGGAACATCCTAGATGTATGGTATCACTGAAGATGTCAGGAACATCCAAGATGTATGGTATCACTGAAGATGTCAGGAACATCCGAGATGTACGGTATCACTGAAGATGTCAGGAACATCCAAGATGTACCGTATCACTGGAGATGTCAGGAACATCCTGGATGTATCTCACAACACTGAGGATGTCAGGCACATCCAGGACCGATAGCTTCACTAAACATGGTTCCGTGTTGGGACCAATCATTCTAGAGGTCAGCCAAGTCTGTTAGTATTACCTAGTCGCTCGCTTGATCAGTTGCACCACTGTCAAGAGCCAGCGCCGAGTGGAACCGATTCAGGGGAACCTTCAGGACCCTGTAGGGGCGTCAGGGGAGGGAGTGACCGCCCCCTACTAGGCAGAGTCAACAGTGGGGCATTGCATTCACTTTTTAATATGTATTTCAAAAACATACCTAGCATAAAGATTGTCCTACGATACTGGAATATTCAATACTTGAGGTTTTTAATTGGAGAGTAGGCTTTATATCCGCCCTGTTATTTTGGCGTTAAATACCACTCTCCCTCTCTCTTTCGCTCTTTCTACGCATATGAGGGTACGCTTCCTATAAATGTAACCTTCCTAATCTCTAAAATCATTAGCGTAGATAGTACATAAGCATATAGTAATAGGCGGTGCTAAAAAAACTTAGCTCTAATGTGAAGAAAAGCAAGTGGCTTAAACCTAAAAGTCTCTGGTAGGTTTTGTATGATAGCCAATAATTTGTATTAAAACCTATATATTTATATTAATACTTACTACACATTTTAGGCCCATATACATATTTATTAGTTATTACTTTTATTGTGACAGTGACTTTTTGTTTTATGTTTTTTGTATTAAAGTTACAAATTTGTCAATCAAAATTGATTTTCTTATTTATTTTTTTAGTTTAATTAATTTAATATTTTATTAAGAATACTGATTAAAATTACAAATTTGTTAGTCATAAATGTGTTTTTTTTCTTGTTTAAGTCCTCTTTTTATTAGTATGAATAAAAATTATTTTTACAAACTAGCAATATCATTATTAAAATTATTAAATTTATAGTTAAAGGAGTTTTACAAAAAAACAGTCACACCCCTGACCAACAGAGCTTGGATCTGCCTTTGTCCTAAAGCAGTGATCTTCAACCTTTTTCGAATCAAGGGCCACTTTTTCCCCAGCTTAAGTGTTGCGGGCCACACCTTACATAAAACATGTCACACATAAACTAATATTCCAATTTCATGTTTGTATAGTTGTATTCAATGTAATTTGGCCATACTATTAAAATAACCTAAAATCTAAAACAAATCATAGTAAAAATGTGAAAATTAAAGTTCAAAACTAAGTTTATTTAATAGAGAATGAATTTTTACCCATATAAAAATGTGTTGCTAAAATGTTTTCGGGTCTATTTTTAATGAGACACTTGGCACTGCTTTTTATTAACTAATTTTTCAATATTGGCTTTAATGCTATATGTACTAAATCGAAGGGCGCTTTCTAAGTGGGCGTCAGTCAGTCGGTTCCTCAATTTCGACTTCACAATATTCATCCTTGAGAAAAGTTGTTCACAGCTGTAGGTACTACCAAAGAGTGATGTTGTTAGCAGAGTATGAGTTCGGAGATTTGGAAATTGTTTTTCTTCAACATATTTTGAGTAAAATGTCAAAAGATCTACATTAATATATTTCTCTTTTAAATCTGTATTACACTGCAACTCAATAAGCTCCATTTGCACATTGCTCGGCACGTCCTCAACATCAACACTAAATGGAGTGGAAAATATGTTGAACAATTTTTCATTGGATTTGAAATCTTGGAAACGCGTATCAAAATCGGTTTTTAGATCTCTGAGTGATCTCTGAGTTAATGTATTTTTCGTTGTTATAAAATTCACATTGGGATAATATTGAAAAGTGTGTTAACTCACATTTTGTAGTTGAACTTCCCACAGACGAAGTTTGTTTTCAAATGCCTTCACTTGGTCAAAGAGGTTATGTATCAAACTGTTCTTACCTTGTAGTCGTATGTTCAGGTCGTTTAGGTGCATAGAGATATCAGTAAGATATGCAAATTCAGCCATCCATTCAGGGTTGTTGAACTGATGGACAGGCTTGCCCTTACTTGCCATGAATTCACAAATTTCTTCTTTCAGGTCTAAAACTCTCTTCAGTACCTTACCTCTACTGAGCCAGCGAACCCCTGTGTAATAGAGTACATCACCGTACTCCGAGTCCATATCCTTAAGGAATGTATTAAATGTCCTGTGGTTCAATCCTTGGGATCTGATGAAGTTTACTATTTTTTTTTTTATATCTTTCATAATATCTTTGAAGCACAAGTTTTCTTGGTGTATAATGCAATGACATTGTATGAAGTTGCCATTGTGACATGTAGCAGTACTAGCTTTTTTCATATTAGTGCCACAAAACCATCATTTTCCCTTACCATTGCAGGAGCTCCGTCAGTAACTACTCTGGAGAGATTGCTCAACTGTAGATCGTATCGCTCCAAAGTTGAAGAGACAGCATTAAAAATATCACTGCCTTTAGTAGTGCCACTCATTGGAAAAAGAGCAGCCATTTCTTCTGTTATGGTAAAGTCATTGTGAATTCCCCTGATAAAAATAGCCAACTGGGCAGTGTCTGTAATGTCATTACTCTCATCAAGGGTCACTGAAAAAAACACAAACTGAGAAGCACGTTCTTTAAGTGTATTCTCAATATCGCTCGCTAATTCTTCAATCCTTCTGGCCACAGTTACTCCTGACAAACTAACTTTTGCAAACAAATGTTTTTTTGATGGACATATAACTTCAGCTGCCGAATCCATACACTCCTTTGCAAATTCTCCATCTGTAAATGGCTTTGATTTCAAAGCTTTTTTCTCAGATATAATATAACTTGCCCTAACACTTAATTCACTTTCAAAATTTTGCTTCTTAAATGACGTTTGTTGACAATGCAGTTTTTTCTTCAAATCGGCCACATTATCTGATCTCACTTGCCCTTTAACTGAATCCATTTTAGATGAGTGCTTCGAATCGTAGTGCCGCTTTAAATTGTATTCCTTCAACACAGCTACCGTGTCATTACAAAGCAAACAAACTGGTTTCTCTTTAATATTTACAAAAAAATACAAGTCCGCCATCCACTTCTCGTTGAACACCCTTCCCTCTTCCCTAATTTTTCGCTTTTTGCTTGTGCTTGCAGCCATTGTTAAAAAAACTCAATACAAAAAGTAATTCACCAAACAAAGTACAAACAACACCACACTACAAAAGACTGACGCGTACTGAGAGAGGAGGAAGTGAGGGTAGCTGGAAGTCAGCCAGATGTTTGACATCGAGTTTCAATGTTGTCACGTGTTGCATAAGTATCGCGAGGATTCCCAGTTAGAGGATTTGGGTATCAGTGTTGCCACATGCTGCATAAGCATCGCGGAAAATTCCCGGATTAGAGCTTTAGTCCTAAAAAAAAATCTTACAGAATTTTCAAACAGAAAAATTGTTGTATGTAAAATTGGTCCGTGGGCCGCATAAAATTACTCGGCGGGCCGTAAGTGGCCCGCGGGCCACGGGTTAAAGACCACTGTGATCTAAAGCAACAAATACAATATTGTTTCCCGAAGCACTTCTTTAAACGTAGGCTATTTGTTTTTCCCCCTCGCGTATTGATGTTAAGGGTTATACGTTGAATGTACATCCTACATTCAACGGTTTATAATAAAAAAGAAGGATGAAGCCTTAATCCGAATGGTACCGAGTGTAGACTGTTGAGTATGGTTGGTTGTATTATACAAACGCGTGTAATTAGTGTTTCTTCGTGTTATTGGCAATGTAAACTAAGAAAGAGTTGACGTAATAGTTAAAAAAAAGTTCCTTGAGACCGCGTCCCAATACCGACATGAAATTAGTAGTTTACCATTCTCTCGTCAAGCGAATACTGAGCACTTTTATAAAAGCCACCTCATATTGTGTATTTTGGTTAGCGTAATCAGTTTAAGTGTGGTATTTAAGGACGCGGCACTAAAACAACCTGAGAGCAAAACAAAACTGTGTTAGAAGGGTACAATGCTAGATAGATAATAAAATTAGGTCACAATGTGAGTGATTACCCAGGATTATGAAGTAAAAACAAGCGTATGGCCAACAACTATTCCTAGTATTGGATTGATGAGAGACTGTATTATAGCACATAGCATAATACCTCCACAATGGCAAACAGCAACTACTACTGTTGTTTGGTAGAGGAGAGGCTTTAATATAACACGTAGCATAATACCTCCACAATGGCAAACCGCAACTACTACTGTTGTTTGGTAGAGGAGAGGTTGTATTAAACGCATAATGTAATACCACCACAATGGTAAATAGCGACTACTGTTGCTGGGTGGAGTGGAGGCTGCATTAAGGTGTGGTTGCATAGCTACTAATAAACAGTTAAAATTACTGATTTGAGACCGAAATTCTAGATGAACCAATAATGATATATTTTTGATTTTTTTTTTACTATGACTGTATGGACACTTTCTAAATTGATATTGAATTATATGATTTTTTTATACATATATTTTTAAAATTAGCTCAAAAAACGCATTTTTGAAAATGGTTGGATTTAAAAAAACAAAAAACATACCATCTTAAGTTTTGTGTGTAATTTACAAATATAATATTTTTAATCACGTAAACCTATTCCCTTGGCTAGAAATCTGTCATTAGTTACATAAATATAGGTTTATTACAAGATAGGGGTAGAAACCCCCACTACACCTATTCAAGCTAAGAGAGAGGTGACATTTCTTGGTAGAACCCAAGTCTCAGTTGGCAGTAATCCTATTGTTCGCTTGACAGGACAACACTAATGGTCTTGAAACTTGTCCAGAGGACCAGTTAGAATATTTCAAATGGTTTTTTTTCAGTCTTAAAAAAATCTTTGTAAGCTATAAAGTGAACCTACATCAATATTATTTCATAAAATATTTAATTAAAAATCTTTTTTCTCAATGGGGATATTTAACGTTCAATTTATGAAAACAAGGATTATATCCGCACATAACTTACAAACTAGCTTTTAGCTATGACACATAACAGTTTACTAAAGTTAAATTAACGACTCTACCTGGTATCGAAACCGGGACCCTTAGCATAGTAAGCACAAGTGCTATCGACATAGCTCAAATGTCGGTTAAAATATAAAGAAAAACGTATTACGTTAAATATGATAAACCACTTTAAATAAATGTTAAAAAATAATATAACGATAAAAGCATAGCTGTGGTAAAATAATATTCAATACCGAAATTGGATTAAATTGGAATGTTGCACAAGTTGACGCATCTTATGATGACTCTCGACACACAAGTATTACATTATTTACATTTATTTTGTATTGAAGATTAAATATTTTTCTAAAAAACCTAATTAATTTTATGCTTCTATAGTAATTCACTTTTTTGGTCAGGGTAGCCTTTCGAATTATTTGGAAACTATATGCTATTCGTCAAGTAGACCAGGGCTTCCAAAAGGGCGTGAAACTTGTATTTTTAGAGGACGTAAAATATTTTGAAGAGTCCAGTTTTTTTACCTATTTACTGTAAAATAACTATACAAGTGCTGGTAGAATTCAATAATATTTATTGATAATAAAAATATTGGTAGTTCCAGCAAAGATTAAAAAAAAAAAAAATTTCTCCCCATGTGTCTCAAAGCATTGTTTAATATTGTGAATTGCATAGATTATGTTCAATAAGTATAGTATAAATTCATGGACTAGGTGAATTTTATTTCACAAAATTGAAAAAAAATCAAGCATTTAAGGAACAAATTGTACAAGATATTATACTATAACCTTGTCAAGGATCCTCGGACTATTTGTAGCCTATCTCAACAACATCCGCACTGAGCAAACTGGGTTCGTCTCGGAAAAAAGGAAGCGTAAGCATCACACACCCAATTACCTCAACTAAACCTGACTTGAATCAGCGTTGAATACAAGTCCCTTCAAAGCAAAACATTACATTACAAAATAAATTTTCATTTTCACGCCAAGGCCAAGTTTTTAAAAATTTTGAATTTTACATATTCAAATACTGAGATCGTAACACAACTCCCTCCCCCTCCCTGGAGTAAGTTTTGATCACAATGTTTTCTCTCTCTAACCCTTTTTGATTTATAATTCCTCTAATTAACTTAATGTAACTAGTAATATTAAATGGACATTACACATATTATGGGATCTATTTAGCCTTTCATTAATATAATTATTATCTTCACATCACCAAACGAAAATACTGTTTACTTGTTGTATGGACAAAAAAAGTTTATGGTAGTCGAAAGTTTAGAAAAAGATTATGATTTTTGGAAAATTGATATGGAATCAAAATTAACTAGATTTTATTAAAATTGCATATTTCCAGAGCTAATAGATCCTAAGCACACTAGAGCAATGAAAATCGTAAATCCACAATATATTCTGAATGCACAAAAGACTAAAACAAAGTAGCCAAAGATTTTGGAAACAAAGTAATTATATAGATTTTTATTCTTTATTTTAGAAACTGTTGCTAAAATACTATTATTGATTAGAAATGTATTATATTGTAATATACCGAAAAAAATTGTTATATTGTAATGGCTACTAGATATTTATATATAGTACTATGATCGTGCAGTAAAAGTCACTACTCCAAATTGTTCATAGTAGAAGTTGACTGTTTTATCCATGTTCCTCAGCTTGTTAGAACTAATTGCAGAGGAAACGGCACACCAAACAAGAGCTAGTAAGTTCTGACTCGATATGGGACTTATACAAATAGGTCTATTTTTTTTGTCACAAAAATTAATCTATTCATTTGGAAGAACAGGACTCTAATGTATTCCACAACACGATGTAGTCCATGAGCCAAACTTGTAAGATGGTTATCAGGATAGTACAACTTCAAAGCACTTGCGATTTTCATTATATATGCCATGGCCATGCCTGGGCCTTCTCTACGTTAGCTCACCTAGTTCACACACTTTCAATTCATCATTCACGAATCTTACAACATGATACGTATGTTCCAGCACTTCTCAGTAAATCAAATATGGTTTGGAGATATCCTTAGGATCTATCTTACCTACCACAAGGTCCACAACAAAATTACCCTAAACAACCGTAATATCATCCACAGCGACCCATATGAAGGCATCTCCCATGTAGTTTATTATCCTTTCCATTGTTTCTTCATAATATATATGCAGATATATCTTTCTGGGTATTGATTGATCAGGAGTTTGTCGCTTTCATTAGAGTCTCAAGAAGGATGCAAATTCAGGCCCTTGGAATATAAAAAATGGGATGTTCGCAATGATCATTGCACTACACACAAGTCCTTAAAGATTTAGTTTATTTAACTGGAAGGGAGGCACCTGCATCTTTTTTTTAAGCATTCTTCGAATAACTCAGATTTTTTTTACGTACGAAGTGTGCGCAACACATGTTACTCCAATGGTGATTTTAATGGAATATCCTGTGTGTTTGTTGCAAGCTTGACACATTATAACTTTACTGTCGGTTGTGAAGGAGTCGTTAATCCCAGCCCATTATTTTAATTTTGTATTCAGCAAGACTCACCTGGTGTCATGGTGAACAAAATAAAATAGCTGATGGTAGCTTATTGTTAAACTTTAACTTTCAACCGCTCATGTGAAACTAAAATCACTTGGAGATATTACAATATAAGAATGTAAGTCGTTGAGCTAGTGTGTTGGAGGGGAGGGAAGTTCCAGACAAAAATTATTTATCTGTTCGCTAAATTCTTTTAAAAAAATGCATCAAAAGGTTCATTGTGAGGAGAGAAGGCTTCTACTTAGTGGAAAAATACTTGACTATCAGAGTTGGATGTTACCCTTTTCAATAGTTAATTGAAAAACTCCTTTAAACTGATTTATGCTAGCCAAACCAAATCAAACAATGTTTAAAAACTCTAAAATTTGCAATAATTATTACTAAAAAATATATTAAATACTCACAACATAGGTAGTTTTATGTAAAAATCACTTGACATGTCAGAATATGTAAAATATGTAAAAATATATCAAATGAAAATCAAATAATATTTTATTCCCATTTTATATAATATATTAACCCTAATATCGTAGGCTTGCTGGAAAAACTCAATAAGTCATTTTTTCAGGTTTTTAGATTTAGGTACCATTATAAAGGTAAATTATTGCTCTTCATTTTTAACAACTCACTAAGTCATTTGTTGTCATTTGAATTTCACTAAGTCATGTCAACTGACTTAGTGAGTTTTCTTAGCATTGTTTTGGTCAATAATTTAAAAGATGATAAAAAAATCTTACTAACTACACAGGTGATTAGTTAAATCTATCTTGTAAACACTCATTCGACAGTATCAATGACAACAATAGTTAGGAAATAATATTTTCTCACTTCTTAGGCTATTTTATTTGTTTTATTTTCCCCCACATGTATAATTTAACTAACTATGAATCGACTTCCCCTAATTATGCATATTGTTATGCATGGACAGAACTAGATGGGGAAAAAATGGAGCTCAGAAATAGGTTCATGCTAGCTACAGTGGATGAATCAACTTCCCTCTTATGTGAAAGAATTATCATTGTTCTCTGATACATGTGGGGGTCAAAATAGCAACAAATATATATGTATGTATGAGTGTGTATGTGCCTTTATGCTATAAATTGTACAGGACACACACATATATATAAATGAGCATAAATTTATGGAGCGTGGTCACTCATACATGGAGGTTGTCAAGTGGACTCAGTTCATAGTGCAATAGAAAACGCCAAAAAGTATGTGCCAGTATATTCCACCTCTTGGTTGTCTGACAATTTTTAGAACAGCGAGATCAATGAGGGACAGGAACAAAAAGAGTGGACCTTATCAAGTCAAGGAATTAAATTTCACCCGACTTTTTTTATCTAAAGTACCTGGCATCAAAGAATGTTAGGAATACTACTGTTGATAGTGCTGGTAATAAAGTATGTTGGGTAAAGGTAAAAGGCTTAGTTTCTCAAAAGACTGCCTAAATATAATAAAATACTGGTATGATTACTTTGGACAATATCAGGAAATTGATGTAGGGAAACGTGGCAGAAATCAACTAGATACTGAATGCACTGTGCAAAATCTTTATAAAAAACAACTTCATATAAGCAAGGAGAAGAAACAAGAACTATTCTCTGTGCCAAAAGAAAGTTATTCCAGAAATATAGCATGCTTGGTATAGTTCCATCCCAGATTGCAAAATAAATGAGAGAGTCCCAGAACCAGGGATTCTAGATTCTGAAAATGAAGAAGATGCTTGGATAAGTTTAGCCTTTAAACATTCACTTTGTAACCTCACTATTGTTTATAGATTTTCAATGTATTTTTTTAAAAATCTATTCCAAGTTTTAATTGTAAGTTAAATTAATTTTCTTTCCTATTTTGAAATTTAAAATAGTAGGCATTATTATGTCATGTACCATGACAGTGTTTTTTAAAGGGATTAATTAATATAGCATTATTTATTTTCTAACTGTACTCCAATTTTAATGCCATTTATTTTACATTTGAATAATTAAACATTAAAAAGTATTTTTAAGTGGATATAATTTGTTCAAATCAGTAATAAATCTTGAGTTATGATTCAAGACCTTTAAAAACAAATACATTTGAATGATTATTAAAATAAATAGTTTAACCAGTAGTTATCATAATTCTAAAATGATGACTGTCACTCAATCAACCTTCTATAAAACATATTTTTAATCAGGAAAATCTCATAAAGCATAATCAGATCACTAAGTCAACCTTTAATAGTATATATTCTTATCAGTGAAAACTCACTAAGTCAAGGGAAAGTAATTAATTAATTAAATTTAATCAACACAATAGATTATGAAAAAAAATTGTTGGGACTTAATGTTTTAAAGTATGTTCCTAATATTATGAAAAAAAAAGTTTAAGTTGGATTTATGATTTTCGAAGAAAAAAAAGTATCATTCACTCATAAACTAAAAATTGCATTTCTCACAAATTAAGAATTTTGACTTAATGAGTTCCTCCAACAAGCCCACGATATGGTGATTCGTTGAGATTTCTATTTTCGGAATATCTAAATGGCGAGGAATAGAATATGTATTTACATAGAAAATCCAGCTCTAGTAATGACTTCCAGAATTTTACAGCTTTACACTTTTCCTACAGTAAAACTATTAAAACTGTATTTTATTGTAATGGTTAATTATATATTTAGATATAATTGTGATATGTTCCTGTGATCTAGTGCAATAAGAAACAAACGCGTTATTCAAATGCAACTAGAGCATGCCTCTCCAAAATGTGTTCAACAATAACGCTTTCTAATTAAAGCTATGATAAAATTAGTATTTTTTACACAATTGGGGAAGACTTAACCCAAGTCCAAAGCTACAATAAAAACTTTTAAATCAGCCCGAGAAGTGTATGATGTAAAAAAAACTTCTTCCATTGGTAGTTCAGGGGGTGGAGGCAGCTAGCTACCCCCTAAAGAAAATCTCTTTCAACTAAATACCCTCCCACATTAAAAAATTAAATCATACCTACGTGCTTGGCTCACCGTTTTGAGAGTATCTCCTGAATATACCACAGTACTTTATCAAATGATGAATATATGAATAGAGGCTATACCTTTATTTTTACACATTTATCTGAACTCTAGAATCGTTGGTTCCCGAACTTGTTGAATGGCGTACCACCCATACAATTTCTGTATTTTGGAGCGCCATCAAGATCGTGCTGAATATTTAATATGTAGGTACATTTTAATGGCAACCAGGAATATAATGACACAACACAATTTATAAATTAACAGTTTTTATTTATCATTATTTAACATTTCTACTCAATCAATAAATATAATAGGGCACAGGTATCAAAGAAATATTTTAAAAAAACTTAAATTTACCCCTCCAACAACTGTTTAGATCTATTTTCTTTTTGGTTTGACTTGATCGTAATATATTTATGGTATTTGGTGAGACATTATCTTTTTACAACTTCAATTTGCTTGTTTTGTTTGGCTTCTCACGGCGTACTAGCCGGAATAAGTGTACATACCACGGTTTGGGAACCACTTCTCTAAATAATTGAGCCGAATACTTAGCTCATCATCTTACTAAGCTAATTGTTTGATTCCCGTTGGGGGACTAATATTTATCATATTTAGATTAATTTACAGCCTCGAGGTAGAACGTGCATGAATAACTTTACAATTGATTTTAAAAATCTAGAGAATCATTATATTATATAATAAGTCACAATTTTTTCTAAACCACATAGCAATAAGCAATAGGCATAAAATAATTAAGTTTTAATTAAATGCAGATTTAAAACGGTTTCAATTTACTGGAAAAATAAAGCAATTTTCTAAGACTCTAAGTAGTGTATATTAGAAACTAACAATCCCACATGGCGTTGTCCGTGATTCTCCAAAAGTTTGTTAAAAGTAGGTTAACTAAGAAGCTAATTAAAAATTTAAAAATCCTGCTTTGAGTTGCATTCTGACCCCTTCCGTCCACCTATGTTAAAAATTTAAAAATCCTACTTTGAGTTGCATTCGGACCCCCTTCCGTCCACCTATGTTAAGAATTTCAGATCTCTGCATGCCATAGATTTGTTTGGGCATCGCACACAAACAAACACACATACACACACACACACACAGGCAAACACTTCCGTTTATTATTTTATAGGTGACCTGGCGGTCTAGGGGTAAGGTGTCGGACTTCTGTGCTAGGATCCGGGGTTCAATCCTCGGTCCCGGCACAGATTTATCTTATTATCAAACCCTTCCTTCACCTCTGACAAGACATCTTATGAATGTGGGGAATGCCAGGCCTCCACCGTGGTTCGGATCCCACGTTAAACTGTAAATCACCCTACCATTACACATTAGCGTAAGTGCGTATAACCCGAATGGGTAGTAAGACGCGGTGCTAATAATAATAATAATATTTTATGTATAGGAACAAAGCTTATTCAATGTAGCCTTTATTCAAACACTTTATGAGCCTAAAACTACAGGTAGAGGCTGCCGACAGGTCTCTGCTTTGTTTGTATTTCAGAATACAGAGAACCAATCGACCAGAAGAGTGACACACGCCAGGGTAGGGAAAACAATAGAGTGGTGGGGGTATTTCCATCTCCTCAGTTCGAGAAGGAAGATAAGACCCAAAAGGAAATTTGGTCTTCTATTCTGCCTTAAACCCATACCGTAATACCTCCACAATGGTAAACATCAACTACTCCTGTTGTTGGGTAGAAAGAGGCGGTATTAAGACCATAGCACAATACCTCCACAATGGTAAACATCAACTACTCCTGTTGTTGGTTAGAAAGAGGCGGTATTAAGACCATAGCACAATACCTCCACAATGGTAAACATCAACTACTCCTGTTGTTGGTTATTAGTAAGAGTTGGACCCAACTTGGACTTTCTCGATTGTGTTTGTTTACGGGGGAAAACATCCATCTTACATCTGAGTCAATCCCTCCACAATGGCGCACAGAGACTACTACTAGTGTTGGGTTAAGGAAGGCGCTCTCTGGTTGAGTAAGCGGCTGTATTTAGTGGCCTCAGCTAATCTTAGACCGCGTGGACTGTCGAATACCTGCGCGTTTCCTCGTAGCAGGCAATTTATTAGGTTTTATTTAGGGTTATCAACAAGACAACTTACAAACTAACTTAACCTAGGGCAGCAACCCTAACTATAACGAGATCTACAGTAGAGAGTACGATGCGGGGCATAGTAGGTGAAGGACGGTACAGAAAAAAGGGATAGAAACCTTTATTATCGATTTGTAGTTATTTTGGTTTTTAAGGGCTAAGCACTTACAGAGTATAACTGCCAGAGCACAAAATTGGCCACCATGTGGTGTTCTAGAGCACTGATTCTGCGTGTATCCTTAAGGTGCGAGTAACTCACGAGAGCTAATCTCAATTGCTTGTCCACCTGATAGTATTGTTAAGAACTGTTCTCTCAGGACCGTGTCCACTTGACAGTACGAGCTGAGAGTTTGTTGATACCCAGTGCAGTTAAGTTATTCCAGCATGGAAATATGTATAGGCCAAAACTTGCGGCACACACAATGTTATCAAAAATAAAAAAAGAACAAAAAAGAAATAACTGGGTTAAACCATGGATTGAACGAAGATCGCAGCTTGGGCATTCTCAGCGATTGTCAGAGAACTTCGAATTGCAGATGCTCGGCAATTTTTAAATTTCTTCCGCATTAATGCATTACAGGTCCAATATATAACCGAGTTAGTTGGGCCATACATAAATTCGGAAGATACACAATAATGTGAGAAGTTATTTCTATCCCTGAACGTGTTGTGGTCACACTATGATTTTTAGCACTAGGTTTGTATTTATGTAATTTTCATACGAACATAATGCAAGTATTAGAATCATATCATCATAACTATAAATCCTTCTTATTTGCAGGTGATTCATTTTCCTATCATCAAATTGTATTTCGGATACCCGTTTGTACAATTATCAGGATTATTTTTGTTGTTGCCGATGATGCATTTGCGATCAAGTCATACATTTTGAAACCTTATCCGTTTTGTGACCAACCTGCATCGAACAGAATTTGCAACTACTGATTGTCTATAGCTCGTCGCACTGTATAAAACTTGTTTGGTATAACTGCAAACAAATTTCGATTACTTCGGAAACCAATCAATCTTATCCCAAATAAAGTCACTGATATTGTTCTCGCAGTCTGTGCACTTCACATTTTTTTACTGTCCACAAATGATTCTCGAGCAAACTATTTACATCAAGGATTAGTTGATTTGGAAGACCCAGAAAATTAGGAGTATTTTATGACATCATCTAGTGAAGTTTCATGGCAATATAAGACTCTCTGAAGATTCTATTATATTATAATTATTTTATTGTCACTAAATATTATTACCAATTTTTAATTATTTATATAGTTATTCAATAAACATGTTTAAAAAAATGTGTTTACTTGCTACACTAGCCGGCTAATGCAGTGAAGACTGTGATGACATGGAAGATTTTGTATTATTGGCCAAAAAGATTGGTATCAATAATTTCAAAGCGTTAAAATACGTCCAAGTGCTTACGAAATTGTCATCAGTGTCGTCCCCACTTTTCTTAATTTTGTTAATTTCTTGTGACATCTATATTATAATAAATAAAAGGAAGTGTTTGTGTGCGATGCCCAGCCAAATCTACGGCACGCCGAGTTCTGAAATTTTTAACAAAGGTGGACAATAGGGGGTCCTGATGCACCTCGAAGTTAGATTTTTAAATTTTAAATTGGCTTTTTAATTAGGCTATTATTTAAAAAAAATTGACGGGGTCACGGGCAACGCCGTGCAGGATTGCTAGTCTATAATAATGTTAACTTATCACTAGGCTATTATAATATGGTTCAGTTTTACCGAAAAAACATTTAAATTAACGTTATTTTAAACCAATTTTATTTAAGGAATAAAATTACTTACTTAATTAATCAATCAAGCAAGAATTAAAAATTAATCAATTTGAATGTTTACTATTACTACCTGATTCCTCAAATTGTGTTATTTCCAAAGTATTTAATCGGAACTACAACTAAACTTACCGGCGATTTAAATATACGAGTTATCCTTTTTATTTCTGTCCCAATAATCCTTGAGTGCTGGGGTTTCTTCAGTACAATACATTAATTCCTGTGTATCGTATTTTGTCCATATCTTCTTTTCCGCCCCCGTGGCGGCTGAGAACACACTATCAGCTATAATGGTGACAGTTCTCTCCGGAGAGTGGAATTGATTTTGTACGTACAGCTAGTCTTTATCTCCGAGAATTTAACAGTGGTATCCGATAGTTACTCTCAGATTTGTGTCCGCGTATGAGAAATATCCTTTCCCTAAGACACCAAGCTTTAGTTCATACATTCTACAATACCAAGAAGTTGAGAGTGGCTTTTATTTATACGTAGCAGCATTCGCCTGAAGATGGGAAGCTTCAAGTCCCCACACCCAGGTTGGGATTGAGATTAAAATCTCCGCGGTAATATAGAAAATCACGCCAACGCTGACTGAGCCGTGATTGTATAGTAAGTACCTTTATGGCATTGGTCGCCAAATGGCGGACCGCGGTCCGCATATACATTTTTGAGGACCTTTGACGAGATAGCGATAAACAGAAGAAATGATGCTATTTCGGTGGTGGGAGGGTAGTAGACATGGAAAGCCAGCAATAATAAAATACCTAAAAGGAAAGAAAATCACGTTTTTGAATTAGTATAATCCTATAGGGCTTGAACTTGAGTCACTGCTAAGGTTTTGCCGGACCGCGAAGCTATACCCCGTTTTTAAAAAGGACCTCCATCAAAACATTTGGGGACACATGCTTTATGGTATTACACATTATTTCAAAATGTCTTTGTATGTAAATAATTACCCTCGACAAATGGCTAAATAGCTACATGTACTGAATTGTGTAAAGTGATTAAAATATGTAGCTTTTGTTTATTTGCTTATAATAAATGTGAGGTATATTTTTATTTAATTATTCTAAGTATTTCCTAATGCGATGAGCTAGTGTAGAGGTAAGGTTGAACCACCGACGGGGATATCGTCTCCTTAACACGCAATGTGGCTTTATAAATAGAATGCGATTCCTGAAACATAAGCATTTGCGAACATTGGACGATATACAGAATATTTTTAAATGCCTTCTGACAAGCAAGGTCACGTAAAGCAGTAGGTAGGTTGAGGGGAACTTAGTTCACGACGTAGACCAGTGGGTAGGAGGAGTGGTACACAGTCCAGGACGTGGACCGGTGGGTAGTTAGAGGGGTACACAACCCATGACGTGGACCGGTGGGTAGTTGGAGGGAAACACAGCCCATGTCGTAAACCAGTTGGTAGTTAGAGGGGGACACAACCCACGACGTAGACCAGTTGGTAGTTAGAGGGGGACACAACCCACGACCTAGACCAGTTGGTAGTTAGAGGGGGACACAATCCACGACGTAGACCAGTTGGTAGTTAGAAGGGGACGCAATCCACGACGTAGAGCAGTTGGTAGTTAGAGGGGGACACAATCCACGACGTAGACGAGTTGGTAGTTAGAAGGGGACACAACCCACGACGTAGACCAGTTAGTAATTAGAGGGGTACATAACCCACGACGTAAACCAGTTGGTAGTTAGAGGGGGACACAATCCACGACGTAGACCAGTTGGTAGTTAGGGGGGTACATAACCCGCGACGTAGACCAGTTGGTAGTTAGAAGTGGACACAACCCGCGACCTAGACCAGTTGGTAGTTAGAGGGGGACACAACCCACGACGTAGACCAGTTGGTAGTTAGAGGGGGACACAACCCACGACGTAGACAAGTTGGTAGTTAGAAGGGGACACAACCCGCGACCTAGACCAGTTGGTAGTTAGAGGGGGACACAACCCACGACGTAGACCAGTTGGTAGTTAGAAGTGGACACAACCCACGACGTAGACAAGTTAGTAGTTAGAGGGGGACACAACCCACGACGTAGACCAGTTGGTAGTTAGAGGGGTACATAACCCGCGACGTAGACAAGTTGGTAGTTAGAGGGGGACACAACCCACGACGTAGACCAGTTGGTAGTTAGATGGGGACACAGCCCGCGACCTAGACCATTTGGTAGTTAGAGGGGGACACAATCCACGACGTAGACCAGTTGGTAGTTAGAAGTGGACACAACCCGCGACCTAGACCAGTTGGTAGTTAGAGGGGGACACAACCCACGACGTAGAGCAGTTGGTAGTTAGAGGGGGACACAACCCACGACGTAGACCAGTTGGTAGTTAGAGGGGGACACAACCCACGACGTAGACCAGTTGGTAGTTAGAGGGGGACACAACCCACGACGTAGACAAGTTAGTAGTTAGAGGGGGACACAGCGCACGACGTAGACCAGTGAGTAAGAGGATAGGAACACAATTCATGATAGAATAGTAGATAGGGCGAGTGAACACGACTCCAAGATTTGGAGTAGTCGGATGCGTAATAAAAATAAAGTCCAGGAAGTAACGCAGTGGGTAGAAAAGGAAGGTACAGTCCACGATATATAACAGTTTGTAGAGGAATAACAACATATCCCACAATATAAACCAGTTTGTAGGAGGAGAACATAGCTCACAACATAAACCAGTTTGTAGGAGAAGGAGAGCATAGTCCACAACATAAACCAGTTTGTAGGGGAAGGAGAGCATAGTCCACAACATAAACCAGTTTGTAAGGGAAGGAGAGCATAGTCCACAGCATAAACCAGTTTGTAGGGGAAGGAGAACATAAGCCCACAATATAGATCAGTGGGTATGTGAATGTGAACACATTACAAAACAAAGATCACTAGGTAGAGGGAGGGGATCACTGACAAGCTCTGGTAGAATGACCTGACAGCAGTGAGCTATTCACAAGTTGTGCTAGAATGACTTCACATTATGGGCAGGTGTGAAGTCAACAGGACCAGGTGTGTGTGGGAGAGTTTGGCACTGCACACTACTTAGAACAAACTTGGACCATAGTAAAGATATTGTCATGCCAGGACCAATCCTTTGCTTGAAATGTAAAGCAGGACTTGTTCATTTCACCTTACATAAACACTAGTATAACATACTGTTTGCTTCAATTAGTCATGATGTCAAAAAAAATTTAGTGTAGTGTGTAGTAATTGCAATTTTCTCTCATTGTTATTAAGGTAATGTAGGTATGCAAGGTGTCTAAAAATCTGACATAAATAATAATACAGATAACTGTCTTAATTTATGTGAGTACTAAGCATTGAGTCTTTTTCCTAAGATATTGCTAAATATTTATGTGGATTGATAATTTATTCATATTAAAATGTAATAACCTACATATTGTAGTGTTAGTGTAGGCCTATTGAAGAAGGGGGGAAAAAATCTCAATTTTGATTTGAATGCACTAATTTTTTTTTAATTTCCCTTCTAAAATATTTTAGCCAAAAAAGGTTTTGGAAGTAAATTAGTCCTATGCTAATTTGGTGGTTAGGTAGAACCAAATTTAATAAGTTACTGAGAGGAGAAATTATATTAGGTCTACCAATCTTGAGTTGTTTTTAGCACCACGTCCTACTACCTTTTCAGACTATATGCTTACGTACTAACTATGCTAATAGGTTAAGGATAAGTAAGGTTGAATTTAGTATCCACATTTGCCTGGAGTTAAGAATGAAAACCCATTTTGGAAAAACCAGTTCACTCGACCGAGATTCAAATCCTGATCTGCCTGTTATAGGCAAGGGTACCCATCATTTGGCCTAAAGTGTAGGCCAAACGAGCTTAGGCCAAATGACGTTTGTGAATTTAATTTTTAGGCCAAATGACTTATTGTAAAATTAATTTTTAGACCATTTATTTAAAATGTGTTTATGTTGTTTCCGGAAACTTTCATTATGATTTTTAGTGCTAGACGGCGAGGTGTGTAATGTTTAGTTAAATAGTATATACTACCATTTAAACTACACTTGCATTCTCCCAATCTAATACTTACCAAGGTATAGCAGCACGTCCATTAACCTGTAGTACCACTTTTGTATGTTGAACTTTCTGCATTGCCATTTTATATTAGTTTTTGTACCTTATTGTACCACAAATAAAAAAAGTTGTAACCATACCCCTTTTTATTAATTAGTATATAGATGTGGTCACTCCATTTTAATAATTTTGTTTTATTTTTAATTTTTTTCAATGCCAAATCTATGAATTAGTTTTGTATCATTTTGTAGCACAAATAAAAAAAATTGTACCCATACCCGTTTTGAGTAATTTGCATATAAATGTGGACAATCCATGTAAATAATTTTGTATTTTTTTTAATTTTGAACTTTTTTCAGTGCCAAAGTACATTTTATCTGTCTTTCTGCATATTTTTGTTTATTGATTTTGTTAAATGAATTAATCAACCATTCATTTTTTTAATAATTATATTAACTTACTAGAGTTTGCCCACAGCTTCTCTCACACTAAGTTGGGTAAATTAACTCATTTCTAGCGAATCATCTAAACCAGGTTTTCTCAAATTCTATGCACTTGAGCCTTACATGAACATTAAAAGTAATTGTTAAACCTCACTTTCTTATCATAACAATATTTTTTTTACATTAATAGACAAAAATGAGGCATTTATCATTTCAATTGTTTCTTTATTTTCTGATAAGAACTTTGTAAAAGTTTATTAAGAATAGTAAAGTTTTGTAAAATATTCATAAAATAATCATGTTTGTTTTAACATTCTATGACGGAAATATTATTCATGAAAAATATGTACTTGTCATTTGGAAGAATGAGTTTTTTTTCTATCGCAGAGATAGTTCCTGTCAGCTTTTGTTTATATAACACATAAAGGAAGGCCTTTTTCAACTGTCAGTCGATTCTTGTAATTCAAATTATCATACTTGTTGAGAAATTACTTTCATATTTTCATATGTAAATGCAAAAATCAAAATTAATTTTATTGCTTCATAAGTCAAACCGAATATTAATTTTTTACAGTCAATCAGAATTTAGCAAGTCGAAGGAAGTGAACAATTGGTTCACAGATAAAACGATGCTGTGCCTCGCAGTTTGAGAAACCCTGATCTAAGCTACCAAAAAAACCATCTCAGACACGCGTGAGGCAAGAACTTTGTATAGCGATGAAGCCATATATTACCTATAAGAAGAAACCAAAATATTTTTTTTTAATATTTGCAGTCTTTGTATAAATATTTGCTCGCTTACACAGAGACATTGTTGAAATGAACACCAAACCAAATAGTTTACATTTACTATCTAATAAACAAAAGTAAATCTAAATAGCTGGAAAAATACCTACATTTAGGGCACAACTGCAAGCATGATAACAATGACTCTTTCACGTGAAGGCATTGTTGCAATGAATACCATAATAAAATTAATAGTTTAAATTAACTATTTAAAAATGAATTAATTTGAAAGAATCATTCTAGTAAGCGCCTTAGCTTATCAAACAAATTGTTCTGTTAGTAATTGTTTCTATTAGTTCTTGAAATTTTTCTTCTCTCTCCCCCAATAATCATTTCTCCAACTCCCATTTAAACACTTATAGTTTTAAGACTTATATCGTTATTTATTAGTTGTACTTCTACTTGCCAATCAAATTTCAATTTTCTACTATATCTAAAAGTTTTTTTTAATAAATTCTTCCCTCCCACCTTAATTTCCTGGAGTTCCTTTTTTTTAAATGTTCAGACTCTAGTTATTTGTAACTGTGCATTTACCAGCCTGCTAGATTTCAATTTTACACTACATTGCATTGAAATGTTGTTTCTATTGGTTTTGTAGATTTAGAACCTCCCCATCCCCAACCCCCTTTGAGAAATGTAGAGTCTAATATACTACTAGTGTACACTTCCAAGAATTCTATTCAATCAACACCTGTGACACAGATCCTCCCCCCTCCTTACTCCCTGTATGTCCCCCTACAATGATAGAACTGTTGAAGGGATTTCTTTCCTCCCATCCTCGAGCCTTACAGCTCTAACAAACACGTGAATACACAATCTTTACCTAATCATGTTCATGAATTTCAGGATATTTTTGCAACTCTTAACTTTCATGCTATTTTAGTTTCAGAAACATGGCTTGTCACCTCCCTTCCTAATTCACTTGTCCAATTGGACAGTTATAATCTTATTAGAAACGATGTGAACATAAAAGAGGTGGGGGAGTGGCAATGTATGTTTTAAGTGACATAAACTACAATGTACGTTCTTTATCTCCTGGCCCTTATAGTGCACGGAGTCCACAGAGTTTCTTATTTCAGATATATACAAACACAAAAAATGTTGCTGGCTGTAGTTTATAAACTCCCTAAAGTTAGGGATATATCAGAATTTGAAACTGAAATAATGATTCATATAATTAATTATGACCATGTCATGATCATGGGAGATTTCAACACGGATCTATTCTCACACTCGCCAGATAAATTTAAACTTGTTGACATGTTAACTTCATGTAATTTAAATATATGTATATGTGACGCAACACATCATACATCTAGCTCACATACTTGGCTCAATATTATTGTGAACCTCTAATACAGATGAAGTACTGAATTATGGGTAGATGGCCTCTCACATCATGATTTAATATTTATATCTTATTCTCTCAACATTACTAAGTTTCAACCTAAAGTAATTAAAGCTAAAAATCTCAATAATTTGGACAAGGATTCTCTAATTAAAGATGTCTCATCCATTTCTTGGCAAAATGTTCTAGCTGTTAATATTGTTGATGAAAAAGTGAATTGTTTGAATGAAATGATATTCGAATGTTTGACAGACAGGCTCCTATTAAAACAAAACGGGTTACTAGACCACCTGCCCCTTGGTTGACTCAGACTATACGAGTACTAATGTCCCACCGAGATGCTACCTTATTTGAGAAATATAGAACTTCTGTATACACATAACTTATTATCACATAGCTCCTCATCTAAGGGTTTATGGAAAGACCTTAGGCAATTAGGTGTTGAATACAAATGTATTGGTATCACTGAAATTCCCATATTGTCAGATGATCTTAATTCTCATTTTGTGAATACTCCTAATTTAATTGATCCCATTCAAAAAAATAGGACTAACTAACTTAGTGTATCAGTTCTCAACTAATAATAAATTAATTTTCATGCAATATCGCTAGCAGATGTTGTAGTCAATCAAGCTAATCAAAACAAATGCACAAGGAAATGAACAAATTCCAATTACATTCATAAAAAAATACTTTTTTGTATTTTAAACCCTACAAACGATATTTTTAATAATTCTCTACAAACAGAGCTTTTTCCATCTTTGTGTAAATCTGCAATAGTGAGGCCTATCCCTAAAACCCCTTTGCCAACCTCTTCAGTAACAAATTATAGAACTATAAGCATAGTTCAAGCACTATCAAAAGCCTTTGAATATATCGTACAGACAAATCTATAGCTTCATAAATCATCACAAGCTGCTAGTCAACTACCAATCTGAGTTTCGACCACATCACAGCACTCATAAATGTAAATTATGATATAAGATTAGCCATGGATAGAAGACAGTCGACGCTGTTGGCACTGTTAGACTTTAGTAAAGCTTTTAACACCATTTACCATGATATTCTTCTTGATAAATTACAAACAAACTTTCATTTTTCAGTTAAGTTCAGCTCAATGGATGCAGTCATACCTAAGTGACCGCAGACAATGCGTCATGATAGGTGACACTCAGTCAACATGGGGTTCAGTGACATCTGGAGTGCCACAAGGCTTGGTCCTTAGTCCTCGCCTTTTTTCAACGTTTATAAATAATCTCCCAAGTTGTTTGCAACATTCTCAACATCATCTATATGCTGATGATTTCCAACTTTATTTATCATCCTCTCTTTCTCATATTGATAAATAATATGAATGCTGACTTAAGTGCAACACATAATTAGTCACTACAAAATTGTCTTAATGTCTTAATATGTGTGTCCTCCCCCTACTACCCTCCCAACAACCCCCGAATTGGAAATTACAATTTCCTATGTCAGGCACGTACGTCCATGGGCGATATACTATATTCTATAAATATGTAGAAAAAGGAAACTAAAGAAGGTGTAACTGTTGTTCATTGTGTCTCTCAAAACATAAGCAACGAAACAAATCAACCAATTGTGAATAAGACTGAAACAATTAAAACATATCTTGAATAATTACAAAAGGAAAACCAAATATTGAAATTAAAACTAATGAAACGAAAACCTCTGGAAATCCGCCGGCTCAGGAGCACACTTATCTTATATTTAGTTTGATAGACCCGTTCCTGGTTATAGAAATTACGAGGAAATGGTTGAACAAATTTTGACGAACGAGCAGTCAGTTTAACAGTTAGGAGTCCAGGATGTCAGGAAAAATAGTATTTTTCCACGAAAACCCGATTTTCACAGATAGTTTTTACTATGGAAACCATTATTTGCGTTATTGGCTGCATGGCTGTAAATCTCGTAAATAAAATATATATCTTTGGCTAAAAAATAATAACAATCTTTATTGTTGGTCCAAACACAGTCATCATATCTTTCAATTTGCAAATAAAATATTTCTCTTTGGATGCTGATTTCCCATTATATGTTGGTCAAAGCACATCTAGATTGAGATTTCCTAGACTGGGGAAGCATTTATTTATTATTAGAATGTTATCTTTAATTCACATTTAAATCAATAATAATGATCATAATTTGCAAATTAAAAGGTTAAGTTGTCAATTACATAAAATATTTTATAAGTTTTGTTTTGCGCATGAACTATAAAAATATATAAACGATACAACGATGTTTAAATATGTTTAGTAAGTATTATAAGATCAAAAATGATAAAATGATCTTGAAATATGTTTAAAAATAGCCATTTTAATTATCTAAATATAGGTTTTGGCGGGTGTTTTTCAAATAATGGGTTTTGATATTAATTTTATCAAATAGTAACACAATACAAATACAATAAGTTCAGTTATGTTTTCATACTACCACATAATTTTTAGGGAATGATATTTCAAAGTAATCTTTTGTGTACTCCATCTATCTTTTCACATTCTAAAATACAGTAAGTTCAATTATATTTCCGTGTGGCTACTTAATTTTGAGGGGATGATATTTTCAAAGTAATTTTGTGTGTGTTCCATCTATCTTTCCATATTCTTACAAATAGAATAAGTTCAGTTATGTTTCCATGTTGCTACTAAATTTTGAAGGGGGGATATTTCAAAGTAATGTTTTGTGTACTACATCTATATTTTCACTTTCTCTCTCTAACACTTTCTCCCTAAAAAACACACTATCTCTATTACACTCTCTCACACATTTTCTCTCATTTTGAATAAGACTTTTTTCCCCTCTATCACACACTCTCCACTCACGCACACTATTAAACAATCTTGCATACATTATATTTATCACACTCTCTCTCTCAAGCTCTTTTTACAAAATTCTTCCTCTCAAACTTTCTCTCGCCGACTCTCACAATCTCCCTCTCCCCCAAAGACCCTTTCTGTCTCAAACACCTTCTTTGTCTCAAACTCTCTCTCTCTACCTGTCTCAAATTCTCTCTCAAAATCACTCTTTCCTTAAAACATTTTCTCTCTCAAACTTTATCACAATCAGACTTTTTCTCTAGTCTCAAACACACTCTCAATATCTGTTCCTATTATACTCTTGGTCTCAATCTTTCCCTCTAACTCTCTTTCACTCAAACTTTTTCTAACATTTTGTCTTTCTCTCATTTTTTCTCTCAACGTCTCTTTTACACACTCTCATATTTTCTCTCTTTTTCACACAATAGCTCTCTCAGTCTCTTGCCCAAAATTTCCTTCACATTCTCGCACACATTCCCTCACACACTTTACCAGGCACTCTCTCTCACTCACACACATACACCCTCTCACTTTCTCTCTCTCTCCCCCACACACACACACATTCACTCACTTTCTCTCTAACTAATAATAATAATAATAATAATAATAATAATAAAGGATTTAGTCAAACCCATAATTTATGTTTATATATATGGCCATTATGATATTGATGTTCACTGGCAAAATTTATTTCATATATCACTATTATATAAATTTAATAATACAATAGGCCTGAATAAAAAATATGTTCATTTAGAGTTAGCATTGCTTTAGTCCAGTAACTTTAGGCAAAAATCGAGCGTCACTTCAAATAAATGTTGAATGAGTGAGCTGAATATTGGTTTTCACTTTCACTTTGTTTTCCTAAATAAGTTGTCAAAAGTCTCTATCATTCAAATGTAAGCATACAATTTTACCGCGCGTAATGGTGCTGAAAATTTTTTTTTATTGCTTTTCGTTAATATCTTTGTTCCTATTAACTTTATGACCATGATATATACTAACAAAGAAATAATATCAGAAATATATATATAAAAAAGGTGGTATAGTGTATTGTTTTTGTTTGTAGAATTAAGATTATAAGTTTGTTGGATTAAAGCTATATTTAGGAGATATCGTCACCCAATAATGCAAGTGTTCTATCTCAAAAACTATTAAATTTGAGATATTTGGTGTTTACTTTTGTTTAGAATGCATTTGATCCACCTGCGGTGAAATTGAGACTACTATATAATTATGTAAGAATATACAAACTCTAGTTGTCATCTAGTAACATTGGTTTTATACGCAAGGTCAAACTTCAATGCTCTTTTACACAAAAGTGAAAAATTGGACATAGAACACTTGCATTCTCGGGTGACGATATGTCAATGTTTTTAGAAATATTGTAACTATCTCACATCAGTTGTGCTATCTATATCCAGATGGAGCAACTAACACTACTTTTTACTTTCCAAAGATACCCGAAGGTTTTAAATTTACATTTTAGGCTAAATGACTTTAGGGAAATTAATGTTTAGGCCAAATGACTTCTGGTTTCATTCTTAGGCCAAATGACTTTAGGCTAACTGCCGTGTCCCTGTTTAGTCTATTTCAAGAGTGACGCCTTAAGAGTTAAATACATTTTGTAGTTTGCAGGTGGAATTTATATATAGTAAAATTTTTATGGCCAAAATTAATAAAACATTATAACGCCTAACCATGTTTTTACAGATAGAAATCTCAATAGTTCTTGTATACGAGTATTATATGGCATGAGTATTGCAGCATTTGAGAAATTACTTTTTTTTAAATAAAAAGAAAAATATTCCACTTAAATGCCCCCCATACTTATTTAAAAAAAGATAAGTATACAATTAACTAAACAATGCCACTTGATCAATAATGTATTTTGTGTTCCCTTCTGTCGCACCTTAAGGCTTAAGATATTATAAATAGTGAGTGGTCAAAATCAGACATTTTATTTAATCACTTTCAGATGTTTGCATTTATTTTGCATCACTGGCCTTAGGGCCTACTCCAATTTAAATTTGAAGTTATGGTACATCATTTGACAAATTTCCTAGCAGTACAACAAGTGAAGATTAATGCTCTAGTTTACTCCGCCAGTCATGATAAAGATACGCTAACAAATTAGTAAAAATGTGTAATTCAGCACATATAGGACAATGATATCCTACATGAAAACTAGAATGTAGCAAATTTAGTGCATTAAAAAGAAAATTCCCCTGCAGGTTTAGGTTACTGGAATCCTGTAGTTATAGTAAAAGTTCCATAAATTATATTTAAATTTCAATGTTTTACCTAATATAGAACATAATACTGTACTATTATAATAATACCCCATTGACTTATGTTAGATTAGGGCCAACTAAATGGAAATGTACTTGCATGGCGTCTACTCAACTTGACCAATGAAATCCCCGACCTTTCCCCTGATCATTTCCTAAAATTCCCGACTAAAAAAGTATGTAACATCCTTCTAACTCGCCCCCCCCCCCTCGTTTTTCTATTAATCTTTTTTATGAATAATAATAAAAAAAATTAAAATTTGAATATTTTTTTAAATTTGTATTAAAATTGTTTCTAGGAATTAAAAATATATTACACAGCTATGAACAAAAAAATGACATAAATTACTGATTTAATAATTATTGCATTTCATATTTTGAGTAAAATATCATTTTCCCGGATTTTTATTGTGATTTGCCGAATTGCCGACTTATTCCCGTTTTTTCTCAATCACTTCAAATTCCCAGCTAATTCCAGTTTTCCCTGATTTTCCCGGATGGTGGACACCCTGACTTGATAGAAGACTAAAACTTGGTTACTAAGCTAGTTTCAGTCTCAAATAGACAGAAAAACTCTCATCTTATTTCTTCTGAGTTCTTAGTGAATTTTAAAATATTAATAAAAAATGTAACATTCCAGCTTCAAGGTGCACAAAGGTCACTAATTTTAAAATTTCAAACCTCTGTGTGGGGAATATAGCGCGCAACGCTCATGAGAGACAAATAATTTCTTCATTTTAACTAGCAGAAGTACCCGGTGTTGCTCGGGGTGATCACGCAATTAATTGAATGGCTAACCAGGGAAATGCTTTTCTTTGCTTCAAACCTATCGTGCAGAAAAAAAAATCTCTCAATTTTAGTTCTTCCGACCCAGATTTAATGAATTTAAAAAAATCTAACCAAAAATTCCAAATTCCGTCTTTGATGTCCCTCCTGTGCACAAGCGTGCACAGGAGCTACCGATTTTTAAATTGCAGACATCCACGTGCGGTATCTATTGTGCAATGCTCATTTCAGGCAAACTCCATTTTATTAATATAGTCGGGTGACCTGGTGGTCTAGGGGTAAGGTGTCGGACTTCTGTGCTGGCGGCCGGGGTTCAATCTTCGGTCCCGGCACAGATTTATCTGATTACCAAACCCTTCCTTCACCTCTGACAAGACATCTTGTGAATGTGGGGAATGCCAGGCCTCCACCGTGGTTCGGATTCCACGTTAAACTGTAGGTCCTCCATTTCATCTCACAATCACCCTACCATTACACATTAGCGTAAGTGCGTATAACCCGAACGGGTAGTAAGACGCGGTGCTAATAATAATAATAATATTAATATAGATAGATTGCAAATAATTAAAATATAGCCTAACACCACCATTATGTTTACATTAACAAGGAAAGATAAAATCTAATTATAGTAAAATTATAATTAGGCCTATTTGAAAACTTTTATTTTTGCAACATTTAAACAACCCACAGTACCTACCAAAATCACAAGAGAAATGTAAATAGGCCTATTAATGAACAAGTGTTTTTACCCATGATCCTTTATGTATAAACATTGACTGTTTATATTATCAATTTTAATCAATATTTTAATTTTTAATAGGCCTACATGAAAGGTTAGAATAATTTAAGTGTGTAGGTTTCATAATATTATATTCATACATTATAACATTATTTATTTGACTTCTAGTGGGTGTTTCTGGTTGGCTCTTAGCTATAAAATGTGTTAAGAGGTTTTCAAATTAGATCAAAGGCTAGGTTGTTATTAAAAAGGTGTTTGGGATCACTGTAGATGGTTTTTAAATATTCATTAAGACACAAAACTAGAATTGGGCTATCGCTAAAAGAGTGTCAAATGTTATTGAGTGGAATTGCCCTTGACCTCTGTAAGTTTGGTTTTGAATTGTTCATCATAATGATTTTGGTGTCATTCAATTCTCTGAATGTTTGTGAGATTATTGGTAGAATTAGATTAATATTTTTGCTATTTTTTGGGGTAAGGTATGGTACCCGTCACCTGTCCTAGTTTTTGGCTTTTGTTTTAATTAACAAAACTATTGATGTGTATCAAACATTTTTGCAAATATAAAAACACAGAGAATCAAATAGAACAAAACAAACAAAAAAAACTCGCCTACCTACGTGACCTTTCAGATATAAGTTAGGGTTTAAAATGTCTTTTAAAGCTGGAGCAAGAGATTTCTTGTAGACCTATGAAAGTATGTCCATCCACATAAAACATACTAATATTTAACTAGATGTATAGCTAGGGCCTACAAGTAGACCTACTTAAAAAATCATTTTATTAATGACAGTTCTAAAACACTAAAGCCTATACGACTTATGTTAAAACACAAATTAAATTTATTTACAATAGTTAGTAGTTAATCGCAAATGGTACAAATCATCTGATGATGTGATAGCTGTTTTAGCACAAAGGATTGAGATATGCAAAAAGGATCATGAGGAACCATGAACAGGATCACAGGGAGAGTTATATGTCATCATCAATATTTATATTTTTTGAGGGATTTGGGCGATTGGCTATCAAGTTTTGTTAGGATGCCATATTTATTAATTTTTCAAAATTCATAAATCTTGCTGTCATGTGATTCTACACATTTATATGTGTTATAAAGTGAATAAAATATCAACCCATTATACCATAAAAAAGGAAAAGAGTCAACATTCCTTAAAATGGGACGGATAAAGTGTACCATCACCAATTATTTCCTTACCACCCCCACCATTGGCAATAAATAATGAGCCCTTTTAACTTAAGAGAAGTGAGATTACCCTAATAAGTACCTATAGAAAGTTGTCCTCCCCCTCACCCCGCAATATTTCAAGTTTTCGCCATGTTTTATTTGTGTTATTCCTAAAGAAACCTTTCCATAATGTCAAATTGTATCTTAAATTCTACAAAATTTCTCTTAACCTTGATGAGGAAATCTCGCAAAAGTACACTTTGAATATTAAAAATTAACAGAAACTATAGTAAAATGATATTCGCTAACGTTAGGTTGAAATTTACATTAATATCTCAAAATAGACAAACTTGTCACGGTAAAAATAATCCCTAAATTTTATTACTTCCTTAAGGTGAAAACTCTAAGCAATGCGCAGTGTTTCAAATAACGATCTTTGAACATTTAATTTACTTACCAATCATAGGATCGGTCATGATTTCCAATTAGTCCCAACAATTCACTTAATGCTCGCATTCATAACAAACAGATTGACTAAAAAACAATAACTTTCTTTTTTTTAAACTCACCTAAAAAGTTACAAAATCAAAGATTACAAAAATTTCATGTGTAATATATATTCAGTATTAACTAGCTGCTTACAATGATTTCAATTCTTTAAAAATTTTATGTTGAGGATTTCTGTAGGAGCGCTGATTTACTTAAAACATTTCTTGGTTTGAATTGTAAATACAAATGGTAACCTTTATAGTTGACATTAAAATATATTAAAATAGTTTTTTTGTTTGTTAATTTAAAGTTATTTAAAAATATCCCTGTAGAATGTAAAGTTGTATTTCTCACACCTATGAGTATCTCCTATTTTATCAGGTTTATGAGCCCTGTGTTGTTTTCCGATGTCGCTTGGAGTAGCTAAATATTAATAACACTTTATTCCATTGCAAATTATTATTGTCTCTATGTAAACATGGCACATGGGTGAACTAAAGTTTAAATATTTTTATAATAACTTTCATGCTTCTTAAGATTTTTTAAAAAGCCTTTCTTTTCATATTAATTACTACATATCTCTTTAAAAAAAAAAAAAAAAGCCACCAGTTAAGGAACTACGTTGTGAGATCGCTTTTAGGTTTCCCTTATTATCTATGGTTTCCCTTATTATCTATGGTTTCCAATAGAGATGGGCGTTAAATCACTGACTGTGATTTTTTCACTAATACATTATGATCACCGCTACTCCCAGTACTCGATCTCAAAAGTATCGGTGATTCTAATATTAGTGAATGGAGATACTCCATACTCGCATCGGATGGCAACAGTTACTCGAACCACGGAGCTATTATTGCTTCTATAGTCCGTTTCAATCTTACTCTGCAGTACAGGTCTTATGGAGCGCGCAGTTGTCAGATCTGACCCACTCGAAAAAAATAGACAACTTAAACATTAAAATTTAGCAAATTATACAAATTTATATACGCTATGGCAATCAATTTGAAGTTTGGGCTGTCAAGAATTGAGTATTATTCTATTTATTAACATATTAATATCAATTTTATATACACTTTATACGGTCACCTACAATGAATAGGTTGGAGATCGAATCCTTTCAAAGATGGTCTTCCCAAGTACATAGTTTTATACAAAAATATTCCCTGTTTGCATGTGAATGTGTGTGCAGTTTTATAAACAATTAGGCCTACCTAATTCATCTTTATTATAGTAAAAGCTAAAACTCAAAAATCACAATAATTATAAATTAATATACAATAGTTATATCAATTAAAATACTGGTAATTATAAAGTAGCGGAGATTCTAAAATCTATTCGAGACACATTTAAGCCTTCTATATAACGTAAATAACATATTAGTTTAGACCTAAAAAATACCTTTATGCTTCATCGCTGTCCCCGCAAAAGGACGTGACTCCATCAATTGTGAAGTAGTGTTTAGTGGATGGCCAAGGTATTTCAAAGTGTTGAGAGTGAGTAGGTGGACTTATGGGTGAAGGAGATGACAGAGGGGACGATGAGGATGATTTTTTTAAACTGCTCCTCGTCATCCTTCAGCTCATCTACTTTCAACATGTCATTTTCGATTTTTTCGACGTGATTTATATAATTGAACCAGTTATCTACAGACACCTTTTCATACGTGGCAGATATTAAGGACTTCATATATTTAACCTTAAAACTAGCATTGTTCATTTTAATAAATGTTTTTACCTGAGCCCACACCATCTCTATAGGGTTAAGTTCACAATGATACGGAGGAAAACGAATGGCTTGTCGTTCCACCGCCTTCGCCACCTCACCCACTTTGTATTTTTCAAATTTTTGTTTGTGTTGCTAAACCAAATACAGCATTTCCCGCTTCAACATTTCATCAACATCAATGTTGTTCTTATGAATAAGCCACTCAGCTATTTGAGCTTTACGCCATGATGTGGTCGGGATCGCTTCACACCTTCTGCTGGTATAAGCTGCATTATCGATTACGATAACAGCTCCTCCAGGTTAGGGAAAAATTGTTCTGAAAACCACTTTTCATAAACGTCACCATCCGTTTCTCCATAGGCATCTGCTGTGTTTTTCTTGCACAAAAACGTGGGTTCAGCACTTTCAACAAAGCCATTGCCATTTACAGCGTGAACCATCGCAAAGCGTGGTCCACGAGGCCGTGGTGGCTTCAGTCCCGAGCTTAACCCCTCAAGAAATGCTTGCCGAGAATTCTGAAAGGTAGTATCTTTCCACTCCTTGGAAACGCTATGTCTAACATTTACCCATGATTCATCTGTATAAATAATAGGTCTACCTTCAGCACTGAACTTCTTAATATTCTTCAAATACCTATGACGCCACCTAATAATATCATCCCTTTCAATGAAAGCACTCTTGTTAGCCCTCCGTTCGTACTTAAAACCCATCTCCTGCAAAAATCTGTATAAGGTGGTTCGTGAGAAATTTGGCAGTGTGTCGTCTGCGTTTACCGTCGCTAAAATAATACTTAAAGTAAGGGGCAAGTTGACGAGCAACATGGAATGGACAAGACGACGAACACCACTTTGTACAATACCATCGTATGTGTTTGTTCTTTAATTGTTTTGTTTCCCTTTACTCTTTTGTTTTCTTTTTGAAGGAGTCCGCAAAGGACCACATTTTTGTTACTCTCTTAATGTGTAAATAGTTCTTTGGGAACATTTCGTAGCTTTACATGTTTCCCTAACTGCTTTGGTGGCATTCATTGTCTTAGTAAAATAATTTAAAACGTTCTTTACTATTTGATGTTTTTTGCTTCTCAGTATACCTATTCTATGCAATTAAACACAATGAATCAATAGTAAATAATATATAAAATGATCATCCCATATAAAGTAAAATATATTATAACTAAAAATAGAAGGATGAATTAAAATATAATCTGATCAAACGTTTGATACAAATGACGATTAAATCACCAAACACTCTTAGCCCTCTGTAGGCCCACACTAAAATAATGACCGTAACCCGTAACATAAAAATAATAGATCACAACTGGAGAGAGGCTTCTTGGATAGATTTCAAACAGCTGTGTTTGCTTTTTCAAGAGGAATGTCATCAGAAGGATTCATTGGTGCGGAGCTCAGCAGGGTTATATTTATGTTTACACAAAGTGCTACGCCTGAAGACTGTGTTTTAACTTTCAGCATCTTACACTAATTTAAAGCAATAATATAATAGAGTAAAGTGGCTAAGAGTATGTTCACAAGTATTTTCCTGAAACTATAGAAAAATAACTTGTTAAAATCAACCTGATAATTATTTTGTATTAAGTGGATGTACTTTTCGAGCACGCTGATTATATCAACACACGACTTACAAACTACCCTAATACTAAGAAAACACAACATCCAGTCACCTAGCTGACAATTTACCAAAGATAAAACTCAGATCATCCAAATATCATACCTCTATCTCAGTTGGCTCACGTTCTACCGACTGTGCTAAAGTGTTTAATTAATGCCAGTGAATTCAACCAGGATTCGAACACGGCCCTGATTAGAAACGGTGTCAAAATTTAAATGCGAGTGAAAATCTTAGACTGCCCAGCCACCCACCTCTGTGGGTAGCTGGTTTCTTAATTCAAAAGCATAGTTTAGTAAAATTTGCAGTTGCATATAAAATGTATTCTCAAATTTTTAACACTGTCTCGGCAATTACAATATTATTTATTTATTTAGCACCGCGTCTTGCTACCCATTCGGGTTATACGCTTTAAGTACTAATAACGCTAATGGATTAGGAATTGGGAAGGTCGATTTAGAGAAAGTGAACCCGAATTTGCGTGGAGGGAAAGTGGAAAACCATTTAGGAAAAACCACCCCCAGTTTACCCGACCGAGATTTGAACCTCAATCTCCCCGTCCTCAGCAGTCGAGCTCAACACGACAAGCGCGTTACAACTACGCCACAGAGGCGGGTGGCAATTACAATAAAACCTTGTTTATTAAACTATAATTACAAACGAAGATGAGTATAATGAATGTTTAAGTGGCTGGACCTTGTATTTTGTGGAACCAATATTATCAATTATGATGTGGATGGGAGAATTCCCGCTTCAGTTCTCAACACTACAACTGTATAACATTACTCTGCTCTTCAAGACCGGTCAGAGCGTAATGTGAACTATACCCTCTTCAAATTTAAAATGTTACCACACATAAATGGGGGACGCTATTGGCCCATAGTTTTTTTTTTTTTCAAAAATAAAGTTGAGCTTTTCTTATCATTTCTTAAACATAATGCACCTNAAAAATAAAGTTGAGCTTTTCTTATCATTTCTTAAACATAATGCACCTAAGCAAAATCAAAAGAAAAAAGTTTCCAACAAGACAACTTTTTCATGTTTTACTTTAAATATTCCAGGAGGTATAATATGTTTTAATTTTTTTTTAGCATTGTATAAAAGATATTCCTTTCAGACTCTGCAGACTTTGTCCATAACTATTATAACAGCCACCACAAAATTACTGGCTTTTCCACACAATTGGAACTACACTTATGACGTGATACATTTGGAACCTCATGAAACTTCAACACAATGCATATTTTCGTATTTTGAAAAAAATTGTGATTTTAAAACATCTATGGTGGTTTAAATTGATTTCACAAGATGCATAAATGTATGTTCATTAATATTCTATGCTTATTTTATATAAATAACGACGTTCAAATGTAAGATACAAAATGGGAACTCCGTTTGGTAGAAAAAGGACAGCGCTAACGGAGAGACCAATGGGTTAGAAAGATATGGTAATAGTCCATAAGAGTCTTTACTGCAATTTGAGAGTGGAACGGCCTGTTAAGGTTTAGGATGATAAACCGTACGTACTAATTTAAATATGTTAATATTTAATTATGCAAAGTACAACATTATTAAATGCTACAAAATAAAGTAGACTACGTTGTAACCTCACTGACGCCATGTACAAGAGTAATAGAAAAGGCAAAAATGACGTACTAATAGATGAACAAAGCAACTGGAATACTTGAGTCATAAATTCAACACTCCCATTCTTTGTTAATTGATATCCCTAATCGACACAGATTCACGATTCATACAATATTTCTTTTGTGGCAAAGCCTTAGTTAAAAAGTCTGCTAATTGGTTCTCAGAACGCACATATCGGACAACTAACACATTGTTTTCTACACACCCGCGGATGTAAAGGTACTTAATATATCTGTGTGTTTGGTCATTTTGTGATGCTCACAGTTCTTAGCCAACCTAATTGCACTTTGGTTGTCCACGAAGAGTGTGGTAGGCTCACTGGAAATTAGCTCAAGTTCCGCAAGCATCATTCTAAGCCACACGCTTTCTTGAGCTGCTGAAGATGCTGACTATATATTCAGCTTCTGTAGTTGACCTACTGACACATCCTTGTCGATGAGATGACCAGGTGACTGGTGCTCCTGCTAAAAGAGTGATATATCCTGTCGAAGATTTTCTTGTAGGTTCATCCCCAGCATAGTCAGCATCTGAATATACAGTTAACTCAGGTTGATTTCCTTGGTAGCAAATACCATAGCTCCTAGTCCCAGCTAAGATATCGTATATCTTATTAACTGCTCTCCAATGGATGTCTTGTGGCTCATTCAAAAATCAACTTGCTTGATTAATTGCAAATGCAATATCTGGACGTGTCACTATAGCGAGAAACATCAAGCTTCCAACTACCTTTCGATAGGGTACATCGAGGACCTTATTAGATTTACCATCATTAATATGTAAAACCAGATTTGGATCAGCTGGTACTGCTTGGGATTTGCAATATTGCATAGAGAACTTGTTCAGTACTCTCTCGAGATATCCTTGTTGACTTAAAAACATTTTCTTATTTTTTCTGTATCTTTTGATCTCAATTCCAACCAAATAATTGCAGTTTTCTTCTTTCTCCTTACACTGTGCCTTAAGCTATATTATAATAAGTGAGAAAATTTCTTTGCAAGTACTTATTAGCATTCCATCGTTCACACATAATGCAAGCCAAGCTTTGACGTCATCAATCGTTGCTCTGAAAACACATTGATCTGATTCCAAAAGCTTGAATTCAAATTATTTTAAAAATTCCAGGAATTTCTTATTCCAACAACGTGAAGATTGCTTTAGTCCATAAAAACTCTTCCTCAAATTGCAGACCATGTTTTTATCACTCTTCTCGAAACCTTCTGGCTGTTTAATAAACAATTCTTCTGGCAGTTCACCATATAGAAACGCAGTTTTTATGTCAAACTGTGTCATTTCCATGTCATAAATTGTATTCTGATTGAATCATACCTGATTACTGATGAAAATGTTTCCGTATAATCGATTCCGGCCTTTTGCGAATATCCTTTTGCACATAACCGTGCTTTGAAGCGCTCAATACTCCCATCTGGTCTTCTTTTTATCTTATATACCCACTTACAACCTATAACTAGTCTATTTGTAGGTAGATTTGTCAAGGTCCAAGTTTCGTGATTAATGAAAGACATCATCTCTTCCTCCACAGCAGCGACCCATTCCTTAGAATATGTGTCAGTAACTGCTTCCTTGTATGTTTGAGGCACCTCATAAATTGCTGCACATTCTGTTTCAATGGATACTTGACAAACATCGAATCGTTTTGGCGGTCTTAGAGTATATATTTTACGAAGTGTTGGTCCTGTATCACTCTTGTCTTATATAGGCCCACCTCCTTGTTTGGCATTCTTCTCAGATGTGGTAACACTTTCCTTGACTTCTTGCTCTTTTGGTTCATTGTTCTGTGAAGTTAAATTATAAATGAAAAATTGTGGATCATTAATTACAGCGCCTTTACTAATTTCTTCATTACATTCAACGTCCCGAAATACTGTGACTTTTCTACTACTTGGATGGTACAATCTGTAGCTAGTACTATTACCGTCATAGCCAATAAAAATGGCCTTCTTAACCTTGCTTTCAAATTTAATACGGGCTTGCTTGGGTATATGCTCATAAGCGTCTGCTCCAAATTTACGCATGTGCTTCAAAGTTGCCTTTTTTTCCAGTAAACTTCTCGAACGGTGTCACATTATTATTTACCTTGCTTGGCCTCCATTTTAAATGCAAACACTCAGATTTACTGCCTCAGCCCACAGTTCCTCCGGAAGTTTTGTGTCAATCTGCATTGTCCTAGCGAATTCCACAATGGATCGATTTTCCTGCTCGACACGCCCATTCTGTTCCGCACAATATGGAGCAGTTCTCTCACATATAGTCCCGTTTTTAAAAAAAATGCTCTGTAAATTTTTCGTTCGTAAACTCGCAACCATTGTCACTCCTAAGCACTTTTATTTTGTTTCCAGTCTGCGTTTCTATCATCTGCTGGAATTGTACAAACATATCAAAAACATCACTTTTTTATTTAATAAAATACACTAAACGATATGACGTGCAGTCGTCCTTAAATAGCAAAAAATTATTGGCTTCTCCCAACGACGTAACCTGCATTTTACTACGGACATCTGTGTGTATAAACTCGCCAGGGTTACTTGCAAGAGGATTAAGATTTTCATAAAACGGTAGTCGATGTGTCTTGCCAAATTTACATGACTCACAGAACAGCTTGTCTATGTTGTTCACCTTTAACCCTGGTAGGAGTCCCTGACTTACCATGGTCTTGAAGCTATTGATGCCTGGATGTCCCAGTCGTTCATGCCATAGCTTCACTGACTCCTCTGTTGAATTGGCTTGCTCAACAGTTTTATTCTTAAAAAGCATCTTGTAACATTGGTTGACCATTTTAATTCCAGTTACAACAACTCGATTCTGTGCTGGAGCTGTACTTCGATTTTTCTTTAATTGAAAATTACCTTGAACTGTTTACTAGTCACTACTACTACTGAAAATAGATTTTTCTTAAGTTTTGTAACATACAAAGTATTTTCATGTGTGCGAAGCTCCCACTGTCCATTTACAAGTTCTAACACCTCCTCAGAGCCGATACCTTCCGCTTGAACGTACGAATTATCCCCAATCTGTACGACACTCGAATTGTCTAATGGATTTCGCACAGAAAACCACTCCTTATGATAGGTCATATGTTTTGACGCATATTCCAAGGCGAGACCGCTACAACCCCAACGAGATTGAGCAGGCAGATCCCCGCCACTAGTCCAGTAAAAGTAGTTCAGTTTCGATAAGACTCCACAGAAGACACCATGACGCACCAAGGAACTTGCAATATAATGGACATGCTACATGAAATCTCCCAGACCATGGTTTCCAACGAGGAACGCATGAAGTGGTTAGAAACCGTCATTGCATGGTCTTCACCCAGCGATGGACCTGCATCCCATGGAGCGTCAACGATCCAAGGCACGGAAGCCCCTCAACCGGTACCCACGGCAGAGGCCTGGACGACACTTCGGGCACCTGAGACGGGACTCCTAGATATTGACGAACCTACAGACCTACGCTTGGCACTTGCCCTGAAGGCCAAGATAGCTGAGTTATCCACAGGGTGAGACAAAAACCAGGCGAATTTCCTCCTAGCACTCGCATCAGACTACCGAAGCCTACCACCAGCAACTAGACAAGTCTTCTTCCATAGAATAAACATGGTGTACATCGCAAAGACACGAGTATGGGCAACGGCAATCGCTGCTTCAGGAGGTGACGCGACAGCGGCAGTCTACCCACCGGGCTTTGTTCCCCCGGTACTTCCGGCTCCTATGGGGTTTCTCTACCCAAAAGGCCGAGACGAAGGGGGAGGATCAACTGGCGGATACTACAGACTTGGTCACGGGTAAAGGAAATAATACATTAAGAATCCACGAGGCCAGCGGCCTACCTCAAGATAATTTGTTCTTATCTATTTATGTAATTCCTTTTGTTTATAACCACTGTATTATACTATGTCTGTATCTAGGTAAAATAAATGGTGACCGGGCAATCCCTTCTCGCTCCAGCTGCCTCCGGCCTTCCTCGTCTACCCGCCAGTCGCGAGACTATAAAAGCGGAGGGACGTGGGAGCTCGGGAGCAGTTGGTATCGGGGAGGGACACTGTCCGCCATTCACACAGTTTCATATCCAGAAGCAGAAACATTTTTGTATTCAGCACTTAAAGCAATATGCTTCGACTCATCCGGCTTACTTTGATCACTATTTTTCGCTAACTAGTTGCAGCACTGTTTTTTATATGACCCACCCGACCACAGTAAAAAATTTCATATTCTTCTTACCACTAAGTTTTCCGTGATTTTATCTCTTCTCGTTATTGTGGGACGTTTGACTTTTCATACTTTTGTAATTTTTCTGGAGGTTCAGCACTGCAAACGCTGTAGTGACATCATCGTTTCGCATGAGCCGCTTCTCTTCCTTGAGAAGTCGAGAGGTTAGGTTCTCAAATGTCTGCATTACCTCAGCGTACGAGTCCCACGCACTTATGAACGTGCTGAAGCTACTTGGCAGACTCTCAAGTGTTTTTGCAATTTTGTCCACGTCGGAAACCGCTTCTCCAACGTCCGCTAATGACAGCATCATTGACTCGATAGTACTTATATACTGAGAAATATTATCGTTTGGATTCATCCTGTAGCTGAAGAACTGCTGCTTGAGATTAACCTTGTTTATAGAGCTACGTTGTTCGTGAACGTTCTTGAGGTGATTCCACATCTGAGCCGCTGTCTCGCATGCGATGACTGTTTGTAATTGACTATACTCAAATCACGTTGAAATTATCAGCATTCCTTTTTCGTTCCCATTGTTCCATGTCTTAACCTCCTAAACCTCTGTTGTTGCTGGTTTTTGTTTCTTGCCATTTATGATATCCATAATTTTCTCCACACGTAATATTATCTCCATTTGATATTTCCACAGTTGGAAATTATTACCATCAAATTTCTGAATGTGGATATTCTTGACTTTATCCATCTTTGTAAGTAACCTTTATGCTCTTTTCACAAAACCAAACAAATCCGCTACAGTGAAATTATCCAAGCACTCACAAAGAAAAAACACTTAATCAAAAATTGAGTCTCTCGCGTGCCGGCGTGTCCGTTCACAACGTGCAAATAATTTTAACATTGTACTTTATTCACTAACACGTTGATCAGCGCTACTGGGCCCATAACCTGTTAAGGCTTAGGATGATAAACCGTACGTACTAATTTAAATGTGTTAATATTTAACTATGCAAAGTACAAAATTATTAAATGGTACAGAATAAAGTATACTACGTTGTAACCTCATTGACGCCATGTACAAAAGTAATAAAAATAAAGGCAGAAATGACGTACTACTAGATGAACAAAGCAACTGGACTACTTGAGTCATAAATTCAACCCGGCCTATAGATACTCGAGTAAATAATCACTTCGCGGCCCTTGTTATTCTTTTATTTTTTATTTTCTACCGGCCAATTGAGAATCGACCTTATTGACTGGCATGTGTTAAGAGTTATTTCTATTTAAAGCACTTGATTTCGTAGAGGTCATTTTTCAAAAACGGTATCAGATTTCTAGGTAAAAATTACTTTAATGGTTTTAATGTTTAATTCAAAAGCGTTTTCAATACAAAATATGTGTTGTTAAGAACAACATTGAAAAGCTTGCTTATAAAGAAAATCACATTGTGGATTCTTTTTAAAAGTAGGCTATGAAAAAAAAATTTTTTTTTCGGTGATCCTATCCCCAAAATTGTAAATAATAAATCACTGATATCGTAAAATCACTGTTTCGCAAATATCTGGTTTCCACAGAACAGAATGTTGGGTGTGCGCAGAGCCACTTCATATGTATTGGAAGGAAGGAGGCTGGTCTTCAAACGAATGATAAAGCAGGGAGATGTGTGAGAAAGACAGACGTAAGGAAACCATTTTTAAACCCACCCACACTGCATGGTTGATAAGGGGTGAGGGAAAAGGAAGCCTACTTCCTGCGATTACCTAAGCTTTAAATGTACAATCAAATATTTGCCGTCGAATAGCTGAGTCTCAACTTTGACAAATATTTACCATTCCAAAACTTGTATAAGAAGAACGCAGCTACATTTTCATTAACTCATAGTATTACATTTAATTATGAATTTTAATATACGGTAATCTTTATTATCCTTGATTTTTAATTTCTACACTTAACTAAATTTGACATTATTATACAAACCTCAAGGACAGATTTCGAGGGCCGCAAAGATTTATGTGTAGCGTCAATAGATTGTAATGAGGTTGGTGCCAAGTTAGTATTATTTTGTGGACGATGGTCTTGGTAAATTTAGTCCAAAATTATGTTCAAGTTTTAAACAGTAAAAAGTAATAATACTGGTGCCAGCCACATTAAAAATGACAACGAACTAATGACCATCATTATGAACAAAAGGAGTGCTGACGCAAGTATTTTTTATTGAATTTTATCTCAAATTAAATCGCAACAGTGACTTACATACGACGAATTTCATTCGAGTGGTATAAGTTTTTTATTATTTTCATTCAATCATCGTTAAGCATCTGACTTAATTAACTCCATGAGACTACGAGAATACTATAATCCTCCATTAGTTTCAAAATTCTACCTCAAGAAATATTTGAGAGAAAATATATTTTTAACTTCTTTGTATTTGGACCATGGTTCTGATAAATATTAATACGAATAGGCAAGTCACAGGTTCAACAAAGTGCAAATGTAGACTTTTAAATTAATTAATTTAAGTATATTAGCAGCGCACCTTAATAGCTATTATGGTTATAAGTTACTGTTCATCAATTTCAACATAATATATTTGGAACTTAATAAAATTCAATTATATTTTAAATCTTTTGTCTTCAACAAACATTTATGATTTTAAATCAGAAGACACAAATTTCGGAATATGTTTTCCTAAATATTCATTTAGTTAAACTCAAAAAATAATATCACAAACAACATGGAAAGATAAAAAAAAAACTTCCCCCAAAGGACGTAGATGTGTTGTAGACTCTGCATCTGTGTAATGTGCATAAATATATAGGTATGTATGTTTTCACTTTGTTCCATACAAATTCAGGACATGGCCTACCTAATGAATTCAATTCTCTTTTTTGATCAAGAGTTAATCTTGCAATATTCGTTGTCTTAAGCGCTTGAATTGAACTATTCATATTAATCCTAGTTACAAAAAATATTAAAACATATAACTCAAATAAACATTATCCTAAAATAACCCTACATAATATTATTATAAATACACAAGCCACACACCTCCTCAAGATGTAGGAGCACGCAGGATGACTGACAACAACTATTGCTGGTTCACGCCAGAGATTATTAGTTCACGCTATACACATTTCACAAGCTTTCAACCTTAGGGTGGGTAAGGGAGTGCGCCTTCAAAAGAAGGATAAGCAATGCTAGCTATAGCAGGAGGAGGACAATGGGTTAAGGGGAGGAAAGGTTTGGTTTCACTATGTCAGGCGCTGACCGTCGCGCGCCTGACTGCATGCCATTTGAAGACAAGAGGTGAAGGAAGGGGTGGGAAGGTTTGGTTTCACATTATCAGGCGCTGACCGCCTCACGCCCAACCGCATGCCATTTTAAAAACATTGCCTGCTATTACTTAAACAAAAAAATCCATATTTTTCTTGAAACTATTATGGCAAGATAAAATTGTCGTGAGAGTGCGAATAATAACTTTAAAAGGAACTGGGGATTCGTGGAGTTGGGGGCGCGCGCCTCCGCGCCTTAGGGACGAGCCACCCCTGGTATTGGACAAGGGAGATTTTGATGGTCTATGTTCTTAATCCGTACATACCATCAGGCACTTCTGGTCTTTATAGCTAGTTACGGGGCCAGCGCATGGGCGCAGCAGTTGAGGAAGGTAAGAGTGAAGAGGAGAATTAGGACTCTTCAGAGGAGCATTTTTCTTAGGCTTTCTAGTGCGTATAGGACTCTTGCGACGGATGCTCTGAGCATAACCTTGGATAGTTATGAGGCACCAAGTTCATCACTAACATCTCAGAGTTTAAAACAAAAAGTCCAAATGAGAATGAAGAAAGTGCATTTTTAGTAACATGTTGCATCCCATCATTCTCCATGCACACACAATTTGCTCTACTAGCTGTTTGTAGTTTGCTGCTTTCAAGTTGCAAAGGAAGTTGTGAACATTCAATTTAAATTCTTCCCGTGCCACCTTTTTAGTTTAAGGCATTCATCAAAGATATTGTCCTTCATAAGCCTCCTTATCAGAAAGTTTACGGAAACCTCTTCTTTGATTTTTGTAGCACTGACTCTTGGAATCTTGCTTTGTAAATATTTAAAACTTTCCCCATTCTGGTCCAAGTCCATTTGAGGCAACAATACTTTATGTGGATCTAATAGGGGTATTTATGACATATTTTTTCTCCTGGGCTAAACGGTTCTCGACAAGGCTTTTATTTTACATCATAGTGATTATTTTTTACGCTACTGTCTCATTCACAGGAAAAACCACCAAATTTATTATAACCAGTTCTCATACCACGAAGAATAATCACAACTTTTAAATCTCCACAGTTATTATAGTTGTATTTAGTGTAGTGTATACAGATAAGCAAAAGATCCATATTTTCATATTATGTCTCTTTCATATAAATTGCATGACAAACGAGGATAGATGGCAAGTTATTTCCTTTGTGAAGCAAAACAGACTGATTTTAAACATGACTTGGGTGAGTTGATGAAAAGTCTCCACTCTTCCAAATTATGTTCATGACCTGATTCATTAATTAATTTATCAATATTACTACATTATGATATATCACGATTCGAGTAAAATAAAGATAAACTGTCTTTATCACTGTTATGATGAATAGAACATTTCGCATTTTGGTCCAGAAGATTCCACCTTTTTAGTAGAGAGGAGAGTAGTTCTGCTTTATTCTTAGAGATTCAAATCCCGTACCAAATCATTTAATTCTCTTTGGGTGATTAAATGTGGGTTTCTAAATTTGTTGGCACGTATTATTCATCCCTATTATTTTTTCTTAAACATTTTGATCCTCGTCTGAATCCATCCATTCACACTCTGCGTTTCCTACATTCTGTCTCTGAGATACCAGCAACTCCTCGCCATCTGAAACTGGTCTAATCACCAATATAAAATTTGGGTTCAGAGTAGCATGCTTGGTTTAGAGGTGTGGCCAGAAACGCTAGTCAAACAAAAGTAGCAGTTGGGGATATGATTTTTCGGTTGTCTCCAAATCATTGGCACAGCAAATGACATACTATACCTTTTCCCACTGAGCCAAGCTATAAGATCTACAGCACATGTTAAACAACCAATGGGGCACCATGATTTATCTTGGTTGCTGAGCTTACAGCCAAAATAAAGACAATAATCTTTCTTTGCCACAGGCGTTATTACCCTCCTTTGAGACTTAAGAGTGAACTGGCCACAAATTTAGCAGAATACATTAAAATTTTTCACACGGAGACAGGACATAGTTTAGTAACAAAAATCATTGTATTAACATAATATATTGGAATCATGTACTTGAAAAAGTAATACACGTTTATACAGGTACCTAATTTATCAAAATATTTCCCACTTTTCAATACTTTCGCACTACGTCCCCAAATCATGAGCCCGATCTCGAGACAAGGCTGATGTCCCACCAAGCTTAAACAACAACCCTTATCTATCTGACCATACCTCTAAAACAACAGTCACCATTGAAATAAATTCCCCCTGGCCCATCACGTCTTGTTAATTAGGGTGGTGGACACAACGTTTCAAATGGTAGTGCCCAGAGAACATAGTATTGGGGGTGCTCCAGTGTTGCAACCATACCTTAAATACTATATTTTAAACGGGCTAGAGAGAGAATATATATCTTAATTGTATGTATGATTATCATAAAATAAATTAATTTAAAGAATTTGCATTATTTATTTAATAGAGTGAATAACTTATATTACGATCAGCTATTATGCATCTAAAATTTATAGGTACGGTACTGGTAAAAGAACATATTACACCTGAGGATGACTCAAGTAAGGTTGCTGAGGATGAGACAACTAAGAGGATGGGGATTTATCTGTCCCGAAGGGGATGATGGAGGAGGCCCAATCCCTGATTGCAGGGCAAGCACTAGAGGCAAAAATCATAATATTACCTGACTGCCTTGGTTGTGACATGCATGTTATGGCTATAGGGTGCTGTATACAATTGAGTGACATGGTAGTGCATTGTATATAAAAATCTTACTAAGAGGGGTCAGGGGGTGGAGTGATTAGGAAGACAAAGGCCTGCCCTGGTAACCATCCATAAAAAAATCCTCTCAGACAACCATCTTGAAATGAAAACCCTTCACAGACAACTAGTGTAAAAGAACTGTCAGTCAGAAACCACTCCTCCAAACGGCAAAGGAAAATAAAAGTCAAAACCTTTAGTCAGTGTTTAACATAAAATACAAACTATGCAAACCAAACATAACATTAAGAATTTTGGGGCTAGCTGCCTTTAAATACGAATAGATGTCTACCCTTTTGTGCGATTCCGAAGTAGATATAAATTCCCGACCCAACATTTACCTATCTGAAAATTCTGATGATTTGGTATAATTAACTCCATCAATGTGGCTACAGGAAGTTCACATGATGGAAGTGCCTGACCTAGACAACTTGGACAAAGTTAATCTCACCAAAAGCACATATTTTAACAGCAGCTACAAGAAATGCTTAGAAGTAGATTCAGTTCAGAATATTTGTGTCAACTTAATCAGCGATTGGAATCCAGGAAAGATGATCGTCCTATTTATTTTGCATGCATCGTGTTGATAGGAAATTGCAACAGCAAATGGCTGAACTGGTCATTAAGTATGGTCTTAGAAAGATGGTTATGTCAGAGCCATCCAACTTAAGAGTGCTAATTCGGAGCTGTTGAGAACATATTAAAGACTCTACCCCTTGGAGGTGTATTCTAAAGAAGCCCTTGACATGATGACTTAACAACCAGTAGACAGGGTAGAAGCACCTGTTTCTAGTTTTTCATGAGGGTGAAAATCCAGCACTTGGTCTGGACGTACAATGAGATCACTGAAAAAGTTGGACATTTGAATTTTGATACATGTCGGTGAGTAT
>CABFVZ010002831.1:0-24325 GCA_902151445.1 Timema monikensis
CTAAAGCCTGGCGTCACTCACAGACGCAGTCAATATTATTTTAATAACAGTGACGTAAAATCGGATATACCAGCCCTCATACTACTAACGCCCTCTTCGAGCTACAAAACGCTGGAAAACTTGAAAGAAAGCTTCGGTGAAAAGAGAAGTAATCAAATCGAGATGTACTGCGCGGTAGACAGCACAAGTAAAACTACAATCCACGCTTTAATCTCATCTCTCAAAAACAGAGGAGCCACCAAGTCAACCCCTATTACTTCAAACACAGATGTCTCTCTTATGTGATTGAGAGGTAAAGGAGCTGGAGATACCTACGCATGTTTTACCTCCTGCCTCTGGCATCTGACACAATGACTTATAACTTTTCTCACAGTTCACATCCTACTAATATTCCAGAAACGTTGTCTTAGGTGATAAAGAAGTTGTACTCCGATGGGATTTTGTTTCATATGCTCTTCCATGATGAAAAGGGAAACAACAACATGGTGTGCTGGGAGAATCATAGGGAATCTGAGCAGCTTCAAATCTCCTCTAAGGAATAGTCTTGTTTTACATCTGAGGACACCGTCTTCCACAAAAGGATTTAGCGAGGATTATCGTTTATCAGATGGCATATGGAAACTTTCCTTTTGAATGAAACTAATGAGTCTAATTTCAGCCTTCTCTAGCTCACTAGCTTCCAGATTTTCCTGTGAAATCTTCTCTCGTTCTTGACAATTCTTCCAGAAACAAAAAATCCATCCAATTAGACGAACTATTCTTCCATAACTGGAAACATATCTTGCATACCACGGTGAAGCTTCATTGACTATAGTAAAAGAATTAATTGGAGTTTTCTTCATCTCCTCAGGTATGTCTTTTTCATCATACACAGGTTTGAGGTGAACAGTTTGGTGATTCGTTTAACCAGGCAGAGCCCTCCCACCATCGGGAATCCACCAGCTGAGAAACAGAACATCCACGTGATGGCAAATAAGCTGGGTTTATTTAACCTGGAATATGTCTTCAATGACTGGGATCGGTCAAGTTCCTGATCTCATTCCCCAATTTCTTAAAAAAAAACAAAAACAGACCAGTTATCATTCCTACAAATCCAAGCCAGCACTGTAGAGAAATCAGACCATAAAAAAACATCAAGAACCTTCAAACATGTAGATTCCAGCACACCTTTTAGCAACCTCGCACCAATTGTAGCTGCTAACAATTCTAATTTAGGGATAGTTATTTCTTTGAGGGGGGCTACGCGCGTTCTTGCTTCAAATAACTACACACTTGTGTGATGATCACCAGATTCACATCTAACGAAAACAACTGCCGCATAAGCAAGTTGACTGGCGTCACAGAAGACATGAATTTGTACACGATCACTTCTTCCAAACCATCGAGGCCCAGCTGATTAGCCATCACGTGGATGTTCTGTTTCTCACAACTCCGTACTTTGTGACTCCTTTATGAATGGGTTCATATTCATGTGTAATCAATAGTGAATAGTGCATCGCAGATCAGCCTCTTGGTCTAGTGGTCAGCATTCCTGGCTACTAATATAGAAATCCTGTATTTATTTCCCGGTGGTACTACAAACATTTTTTTAAGAAGGTAAATAATTGTTCCAATGGCTGTCATAGTCTGGCTAACTAGGATTAAGCTAGGTTTAAGACTTACAAAAATAATCGTTATCATCATCACCATCACGTCATATCATTGTGTCTTAGCACCTGCACCTACATGATTCCCCAACCTCAGAAGACGTTTACCTATCCGTCATTGTCAGAAGAAGACCAGGAATGTCTAGCTGACAAACCCCGGTGGCATACGCTTAGTAGTGATAATAATAATAATAATAATAATAATGAAGGGCATATACATAGTGTACAGTAAGTTGAAAGAAATTAAATATTCAATTGTATCATTCATAAACGATACAAAGAGAATAGTGCATAATGCATACATTTGATTTAACTTCAACTATTTGCGTCATGAATGGAGATTAAGCTGAGCATAGTCCATAAACAACGTCTGAAACCAAGACATATCTGCCAATGATAGTTGGACAAGAGGCTCTAACCAATTAAACGCCAGTGTACATAACATCCAGTAAATATATCTTATTAGTATTTGAAAATCTTTGTGGTAGCTGTGTTTGTTACTTTTGTATATTGTTGCTATAGCAACAATGACTACGATTGTAATTATTATGATTGAAAATAAAGGAGAACTATTACAATTTTTATTCTGATATTGAGAAGTAGGTCCGCCCTAATAACCACGACTGTAATAAAATTAGAAACAAATAAAAATCTAATTTGATTCAATAATACATGAATTACTTAATTAAGTTAATTTTATGTTTAAAACGATAAAGTTTAATTATTCTAAATGCACATGAATATTCAGGTTAGCGTAGTGGTCATTCCGGACAGTTCATCGTAGAGCATAATGTCACAGCGGAGTGGAGGGGTACACATTTGAAGAGGAATAGACCCAGGACAGTTGTTGTGTGTTAAGGCCAGCTCGCAACATATATAACCTAGCTTTGAATGAGACGCTGATGCAGAAGTGCAAAGTTTGAAAATGTTTCTGTGCAATGTGAGACACAGGGCAGAGCAACCCAGTGTGAACTCATGGCCTTGCAGCACAGTGCAGGGGAGGTAACTTATTGGAAGAAAAAGAGACGCAGGACATTTATTTTGTGCGAGTGATGGCTAGCTCACAATATATGGACCTTATCTCTGAATTAGATGCTGGTTGAGAGGTGCAAAAATTGCAAATTTGGATGTGCAATGTGAACAAGATATATATATATATATATTTCTGGAGAAGTGATAACATGGGGGGGGGGGATAGGGGGGAATACGTATGGTGTTATTTACCCTAGCAACCGAGTTTTCAGATATAGTATTTACCTATTATATCGGGATCAAGCAGCAACAGTTCAATTGTGTACAAAATAATATAATCGAAAATGAAATATTCTTTGAAGGATAATGCACGGTTTTATACTGAAACGAGGTTTTGGGAGCAACCACTAAATAATTAAATAACTCAACGTGCGGACCAAAACGTTAGCCATTGCCTTTCTGACCCCATTTCACACTACCAACTTAGACACAATATTATGATACTATGCACTCTACCCTTAAAAAATAATAAGCCGCAATATTGCATGTGGTCGCCTAATAAGATAACATTAAAGATTCAGTTTCTCTGAAGATTTTGTTCTTCTAGATGAACGACGCAGCACATGAGGCGGTGTCTCAGGAATTTACACGCCAGTAGGCTGGCTCTGTACAGGCCTGTCTAAAGGAGTTGAACCACCCTCTGCACCAAGGTTTATTCCCATTTAAGGTGATGGTGGCCTCTGAATTTTTAGAGGCTCCTGTGGCAGTACCAACAGTCGTTCTGGGATGACTGGCACTTGCGTGGGCTGCGGTTCTATGTTTGGCACGTCACATGTTAATTTCCTCAATTTATTCACATGGAAAAGTCGCTATTTTCTTGTATCATAACAGTAAGCTAAGTAAGTCACTTTATTGCGTCTTTTAACGACGACATCAGTTTTCCATCTAAACTCATTATATTCTGACCTCTTTAATTTGACTGTTTCTTGTGGGAAGAGTTCCAGTGGTTGTAGCTTTTTTATAAATAGTTGAGTCGCGTAGTTTACTGAAGCTCGGTTCTAGTATGTGCAATCTTGTTTTTGTTGTGAATCGCAAAACTAGTTCGGCAGGAGTCTTCCCAGTCACTGTATTTGGAGTATTTCTACAATGAAACAAGTTTACTAACAGTAGGCCAAGTGGAACATTGGGGACTTGGTATACCATCTTCTTACATTTTACTGCTACATTTTGAACAGCCTTTTTCTGCAGTACCATTTGATGGGAAATTATACAGCGGTGACTTTGTTACTTTTATGTCATTATTAAGGCCAAACTCAAAAAATTCTTCTGAATTAAAAGGTGAACCATTATCAGACACAATCGCATCAGGCATGGCTAATGTTGTAAACACTCTCTCAATTTGGCTACATTTTCTTATGCAGTAGCTCTTTTAACAATCCATGCTTCCATCCAAAGTGAATAGCAATCAACTAGCACCAATATTATGTAGTTTGTATAGTTCCCGTAATATATAATGCACCCTTTCAAATGTATTATTTGTGATAGGCCATGGTGTCAAATATTTGTACTGTCCTAGGTTTTCAGTAAACTGACACGTTTAACAGCCTTTTACGGTATCTTCGGTGTCAGCATCTATGCTAGGCCACCAGCATATTGATCTGGCTAACAATTTAATTTACATAATGACGGGGTATGATCATGCAAAAAGTCGCTTTTGAATAGATACAGATTTCACACCACATACTAACCGATCACGTAACGCATTGACTAGGAACTGTCTGTAATCACATGTGTTTGAGAGCGTTTTTAATTCTACTACATAAGCACTGATAGATTCATTTTCCTTTTGGTCCCGTTTATTAAATATAAATCGTTCCGCAATAACGTTATATGTTGCTCCATAATGTATTTGCAAAGCTGACACTAATTGATCTTAGTTTTTAGTATTCGGAAGTTCTGGAGCCAGTATGTTTTTCAAAATGCCTTATGAAGAAGGTCCAATCATGGTTATAAACATGGGAACTTTCATATGGTCTTCAACAACATTCACAATGACAAACTGTTGAAAGCGCTCCATATATACTTAAAACTGTTTCGTTTCGGGGTTATATTCATTCAGTTTTCAAATTAAAGCCATTTTGGATGGTTTAATTTACTTTTAACCCCACTAAAAATTTGACACGGTACCGTAGCACGGATAGCATTGCACACAGCAGAATATGCGACTCAGCAAGCGCCCAGCTGGTCTTTGTCATTGAATTTTTCCACGGACACTAATATGACTGACGCTAACGCTACCTCTTGCTGAAACGTAGCACACAGCCATTACAATTTCACATGAAATGAACAGATTGTTTCCTCTTCCTTACGAATTATTGTAATTTACTTTGATTATATATATTAATAAACAATATCCCCGTCGCCAATTTATACACTGTTTCATACTGAAACCGGGTTCTTGGAGTAACTACTAAATAATCAAATAACAAACGTGCACGCCAAAACGTTAACCATTGTCTTACTGACCACTTCTCATACTGCCAACTTACACACATTATGATACTATGCAGATATATTTCCCAAACACCTTTTGAAATTAAAGACAAACTCACAATTTTTTTGTGGTAAGCTACACATATTAAATTAAGTTTATATATATAATAGCCATATCTTTGCTTACAGTGCATTTTAATTAATACAATTTATATTCACGATATTGTCCAATAATGGACGTTAACATTTTAAAGAGTTATTAAACTGGATTAATTGCCTGGACTCATATAATAGATAAGAATATAGTTGCATTTATTTATAAATAGCTGGGGAAAATATTTGAGTTTTCATTAGATATAGTGGATTGGGTTGCAGATAAATGAGATATAATATTTTGCATATTTGCTTAGCATAGGTTAAAACATTAAACACTTTCAGCCTCACTCGATGTTGAGAATACTGCTGCATGCTTTTGGTCATTGCATACATTGCCATAAAGAATCAATACAATGGATCATGATTGGTTTCTTCCTTTAGGCTTTCTTCTTCTATCATATCCTCGCAACTGTCCTTTCCTTGGCCCTTTCATCATATTTTGCCAAATAGTGCTTCAACAATGCACCTACAACCACTTTATTTCTTTTATTTTTTTCTATTTTTCTCACACAGAACTATTATTTCTTTATTGGTGATGAAAACAATGTCTTCATTTTGATTTTACTCACAAATAGAGAATGTCATATAATAATGATTCAAACATAGTTTAATATAATGGTTTGTCCTCTCGTCGTAACTTTTGTCTTTAAATTCTCTTTCCAGGCTATCATTTACCAGCCTACCAATTGTTAGTTTATTAAGCTCTATGACATTAGATATTTAATTTTCTTTTGCCTTTTGGTATTTCCAGGTCTTAATCATAGTAATGGAATATCCGAATCTCTCTGTTGTTTTCTTTTATCTCCTAAGAGCCTCTTAATTTAAACCATGTATATTTCTCTGAAGCGCCTACAAATATCTGGTGTTCTTTCTTTCTTTCGAAAGATCCATTCCTTTTTTAATGAACTTAAACTTCCAATGCATCCTGTCCTCTGCCTCCTCCTTCAGCTCCAAGAATTTTTTTTCTTTCCTTAAATTAAACTAATATTTGAATCCTCCTTATTCCCAAGCTCCTCTTTCACTCAACTTTTATTTACATAACATCGTGCAGAAGATAGTTTCTCCTAAGGATATGTCCAATCCAGTTTGATTTGTAATGAAGAATCACATTCAAATTGGTTTTCTTCTCACCCACTCTTTTTAGGACTTCGTCTTTTTTCACCCTGTCTATCCACCTGAACTTCTCAAGTCTTCTCCAGAACCACATGTCAAAGCTATCAAAATATTTATTTTACTTCTTCCTAAGAGTTAATGTTTATGCTCCCTACTGAGTGATGTTCCAAATGTAGAATTTCATCAGTTTCTCCCTCAGTAATGTTCCAAACTCAACTTGATGGTCAGTAGTAGCCTCTTCATGTAGAAAGCTTCCTTGGCCATAGTGATCCTCAACCTAATTTCCTTGGTGCAGTAGGCATCATCTCAGCATACTTTCCAGGTACTTGAACTGCTCTATGTTTTCTAATTCATAGTTTCCGATTTTCTTTTTCAGTGGCTCTTCATTTTTTGAAATTGCTATAACTTTTGTCTTCTTAATGTGGATTTCCATGCCATATCTTTTCCATTTTCTCATAATTTCCTACACCTCTTCTTTATTACTGTCCACTAATGCTACACCAAAAAATATAATGAAAATCAAATTTATTAGTACAAATATAAATAGAATACTCACTTTTTTTAGCACCACGTTTTATTACATGTTCAAGCCATACTTATTACGCAAATAATGCTAGTATTTAAAAAGCCATGTAATAATTTTATTCAAATTTAATTTCTAATTTTTACGCTATGTATTTATTCAATTTTGTATTGCAAATTAACGGGGGAGTCTAATATTTAAATACACTGACTTTGGTATGTTGTATGGATACATTGAAATCCTAATGCTGATTGTTTTAATTTAGCACCCAGCAACAGTGGTAATGTGGTCAAACTAGTCAATGTTTCAATAGAGTGGATAAATTGTGACGGAAATGTTAAAGTTTGGATCTTGGTGTGCTTTAAGAAGTTTTTCCAAGTGTGATTTTTCGTTGTGGTTTTATTAACCTATCTACATCATAATGCGTGTGCAATTATTCTTTATTACTTACTTCATTTCTATACTATAAGTTAAGGTCTTAATTTCGGTTATATCTTCTACTCTCTATTGGATGGGCATAAACACACCCCTTGCAAAGGGAGAAAGGGTGACGCTAAAGTTTGCCAACGGTTTCGTTCAATGTTATCGCGCAAAAACATGTCTCTGATGAATAAAAGTGTTATTATTCGAAAATTGTGAAGTATTAAACAAAACTTAGTTGAATAAACATTTACATTAAAGGATATACAACTCAGTTTCACAGATAATACAGCACAAATACGAATAAAATCTTCACATTCTGCCAATTATACAATACATTAAAAGTTTTCTATCAGTTTGTATATTGGTTTCAGAAACAATATTATATTGAAAGTTTTATAAATATAATGAAATAAGGTATCTTAAATTTTGATTACATTAATTGTTTTAATCACAAACTTTTTGTAGTGTTCTTACATTCAAACAATCATTTAGGTCATAGGCATGTAGAAAGTATTATTATGTTACCATTTTTCAAAGTTGGCTCATATCTTGTATATTGCTCTCATAGGCTTGTAGGAATTACAGTATTTACTATCCTACTCTTGAATTATTTTTTTCGTACTAGAATCCTACTATATTCTAGTATTTTGGTAGGATAAACATCTATCTATTACGTATATATAAATTCTCTTCTGGATGCTCTTTTATTATACCTAATAATACTATACGGTAGGATTCTGATATGAGTTAAAGTTTTCCAAAACTAGCTTCCTTTAAAAAGCACAGTATCAATTAGCCTACATTAATTTATTTAAAGAGAAAACTCTTGAATTTCGAACTTTGTCATGCTATTTAAATATTTTATTAACACATTTATTTGATTTATCTAGTCACACATTGATGTATCTTATATATTAAATCAAATTAGTGAACGATGTCAAAATGCCACATTATCTTGTATGTGTATAGGTGAGGTGGAGTTACCCGAAATTTTATTTCTCTCTTACACAATTATATGGAGACGATGGCACGAAATTTCAGGCACAGATGCCCATCCAGATCAATTCTTAATTTAAAGGTGTTGAACATAATAATTAAATTAAAATATTCTAATTTTTTCACCTCAACTAATTTAAATAACTATATAATGTATTTTATTTTAATATGCATATATTTTGGAATGATAAACGTAACCACCTAGGTAGAAACGTTTCCTACTTGAAACATTAGTCGAATTTCTTCCCTTATCCCCATGGGAGAATACAACTGTTTAAATAGATTAATTATAATGGTGAATGGATAATCAGTACTTGTTAACGTTGCTTGGGTATTTTTCAATTATAGCCACTTCTAAAGGTTTCTAACAAATTCTGCGTAAATATAAACCAAGCCCTAGTTCACCAGATATCGACTATTTCTTATTAGCCACAGAACAAATAAACTATCTATTATAAGAAGGGGTTAAATTGTGTGTTTAATGTAGGTTCTCTATGTATTCTTACCCGGATAAAAGAAACTTATCGCTGATGGTTATTCTGTATTCTGATACTATTTTTCAGGTGTAGGTACTATACTCAAAAATCAAAATCCTTAATAGTATATTTGAAATAGAGACGGAATACAGTAATATATTTCTAGAATGAGATTAACAATTTTCCTATGTAAAAAAAAATTGCCTAATGGCCATATATTTCGTGGAAAATACAGACTTGTGAAGGAGGTCGACGCAAAAGCGAGAGCTGATCTTAGGAGAGATTATGCTATAGAAGAAAAAAACATGTTCTTGTTGAGACATCCTTATCTTTCAGTTGAACAGTCAAGTGGACACGCTAAAGAGTTGGGAAAACAAGAACAGTGGATTCAAAAAGTTAAAGAAGATTATAAGAAAAACTGGCGTGAACACATTACTTTAGAGGACAGGCTGAGTCATTTGAGAGTAAAGGAAGTGTGGGACTAAAGGTAAAACTTTTTTTTTATTATTTAGCACCGCGTCTTACTACCAGTTCGGGTTATACGCTTTAAGTACTAATTACGTTAATCGATTGGGAACTGGGAAGGTTGAATTAGAGGAAGTGAACCCACATTTGCGTGGAGGGCGAGTGGAAAACCATTTAGGAAAGACCACCCCTGATTCACCCGACCGAGATTCGAACCTCGATTTCCCCGTCCTCGGCAGTCAAGCTCAACACGACTAGCGCGTTAGCCAACTATGCCACCAAGGCGGGTTAGAGGCAAACTATTTTAATAATTTTTACACTATATAAAAATATCAGAATAGTAAACAAAGAGGGTGGAATGCCTAACACTAAAGGCTCTGTAAGCTCCTCATTCTTATAGTCCTTAAGGCCCCGACACAGACTCCGTATGTCCGGGGTCCGTAAGAAATCGATGCCACAATATCATATTGCTCTGGCCACAGAGTCCTTATTGTATAGAAGTTGCCCAACTTTAACTTTCTACGGACTAGTTTACACGGGCTACCAATCACAGCCGAGCAAATATGTGCATGCACATTGAAATAAAAGAATGAATGGCAGTGAGAGGATCCATTGCTATGGAAACATACAAAATGAAAAGATGGCTACACGTGGAGCTATTTCAGATACATTTTTGCTAAAAATTTTAACACCCCGAAAAGAGCAGCTTTTAGAAAAAAATTTTCTCAGAAATATCAAGTTCTCACAAATATTGGCTTTGTTTTTGTAGGTTGTCATTATTAAGGATATTAAAAGTGCTTGTTTTGTCTTCATCCAAAATACTAGTACATCCGTTTTGCATTTTCGGGCTATTGCAAACACTTATTTATTTTAAGTTTGATATTTAAAATTGAGCTATAAATATATTTCTTGTGATTGTACCTAACCTACATTTCAGTATATAAGCCTACTGGAAGTTTTCTCAACAAAGTTTTTTTTTGTTTCTGTAATTCTTATATTCTGATCAACTGACTGCTTGACGCTCACTCCTTGCTATTTTCTTTCAAATGTTTTGATTGGATGAAGTCTCTTACTATCTCATTGGTTGAAACGGTCATGTGATTATGGATAATCTTATGGACCAGGAACACAAAGTACGGACTACAAACCTACGGATATGGAGTATGTGTCAGGGCCTTTAGAAATGGAAATCGCGACCATGTCAACCAATGAGAAAGTTGGAACCAACTTCCAATAAAAAGCTTCGAAATGAAATTTTCTAAAGTGAGGCGCAAGCTGACGTCATCTGTGAAGCAGATGATATCCCAGCAGAATAATATTAAAACATAACTACTCAAAATACTTTTATAAAATAAATTAACACTTGGGGTGAAATTGACACATGGATAAGTTGGTTGCAAACACATTTTATATTACAGGATTTTTTAATATTTGTTTTTACAAATATACATAGTTGTGAAATTAAAATGTAAAACATTGAAAGATTAAAATACTAAAGAATAGAACCTATTCAATATATTAGACTGTTTATGACTTGTTTTAGATACAGGTTCATTCAGCAGGAATACTTTAATCTAAAATGTGGTATCCCCCGTTGTTAAGTTTATAACTAAGCAATAAATACATGCCCCACTTCGCATATGTCAACAATGATTAAGCTATTTAAGTCTTCCAAATTGGAAAGGAATGTTTGACCACAATGTTTTTTTTTCATTTTCGGCCATGTACATGATTCACAAATGTCCCTTTGGGTATATTATATGTTTTACATGCCACGGTCTTTGTAATCTTATTCTTAAAACATAAATTAAATGCTTTTTTTCCTGTCATATTCACTGTTTTTGAACAATTTCTTGCAATTAGGCTTAGGAATATATTTCCTTGGTATTTTTAGCAGTGACAATAGTGGTAAGATTAGTTACCAGTAGACAACAATATAAATTTATAAGAAATAAATTGAAAATACTAAAATGCCTCATGGGTAAAAAAAAAAAAGTTGGATATGTATATTTGAAGCTAAGGCCTATTTTGGCTGTCACAATCAAATTCAACTAGATTTATAGATAACTTAATATTGTGATCAATAAAATATGAAGAATAAGAGGCCTATTATTGTGTTAATTTGCAATTTATTAATATCTTATATTTTTTTCTTAAAAACACTACCTTTAAAATTACAAAAGCTTATTACAAAACACTAGAGTATGGATTTAAGATAATTTTTATCAATACTAATTATTAGCACACTTCCAAATATTAATTTATTGAATTGTTTTAAACATCACTTCTTCAAAGAAATCAACACAACATGGAAAATCACAAATGTTACAGGCTGGTAAACTTCACCTCCATAAAGTGTAAAACTTGCACATTTTTATACTGTTAGATAATATTTGGGTTAACAATTATTGTTTCTTCTTGCTATCATATTAGTTATGTTAAAAAGTTTTGAGACATTGTTGATTTTTCTTGTAAAATTTTTCTGTTTAAGCTATAGATAAACATCCAGCATCAATACTTTTCCAGAGTTAAAATATTTGATAAAAAACAATTATGCTAAAATATTTTTTTATAAAAAATATTTCAGTTTAATTGAATATAACCATCCAAACTGGACTACAAATCTGATGAGATTGTATGTTAAAAAAATTAAATTTGTAATTAATTAATTGTAGTCATAATAAGGAAAATAAATGAATTTGAAAAACTTGGTCAACTTCACCCCATTTGACGGGTATATCATGAAATTGAAATGAAATTTATAATGTAACTATCCAAAAAAATGCCACAAAATGATACCAGGGTATTTTAATTCACAATAGCTATGGTAGAATTTTAATTATTAAAAACTAACCTCCCAGGCATCAACAAATTTTTTTCTTCTAAAATGTCAAGATCCTGAAATATCTTCCAAGCCGAACACGTCATTATATCCATGGTTGTATTAGATTCCTATTCTAATATCATGGTGTGTGTGTGTGTCACAATACATATTATTACACATTTAAGTATCCTATTGGTCCGAATATAGTGAGTGGAGAAATAGAGAAAGAGAGGGAAAGAAAGGTGTGTGTGTATGTATAGTGGGTAGAGAAATTATTATTATTATTATTAGCACCGCGTCTTACTACCTGCTCGGGTTATACACACTTACGCTAATGTGTAATGGTAGGATGATTGTGAGATGAAATGAAGGACCTACAGTTTAACGTGGAATCCGAACCACGGTGGCGGCCTGGCATTCCACACATTCACAAGATGTCTTGTCAGAGGTGTAGGAAGGGTTTGGCAATCAGATAAATCTGTGCCGGGACCGAGGATTGAACCCCGGCCGCCAGCACAGAAGTCTGAGGGGGGGAGGAGAAAGAGAGAGGGAAAGAAAGGTGTGTGTATATATATATATATATTATTTTTTTTCACTACACTCTACTGAAGGTGAAGATTGTAAGTTGTATGTGATAACTTATCATGCCAAACAGTGCTTGTTTTCTACGCCATACACCCACCTAATTTTAAAATTTGATTCAAGTTTTGGTTTTATTAGTATATACATTTTGAATGAAAAAAGATTTTCCTCACAAAGGAAAGAGATCCTGATGATGAACTTTTTCCAGCCTGTGACCGGTTACGTTTATTAAAATGACTGTCCTTCCACCATTCTTCCTCATACACTCTCTTCCACTCTCTTTCTTTCACTTGTACACTTGCTTCTATCTGTTCCTCCCATCTCTCCCCTACATACTTAATATCCAGCAATCTTCTTGGAATCCTCTAAAGGGAAGAGATATAATGGCAAAAATGATGCAATAGCATTTGGCACAGAGTAATATGAACTATTTGATTGCTAATAAAAACAATTGATTAATTGATTGTAAACTATCACTTGTTTTTTAGTAGTGGCCCTGATTGTGCCCATCACTAATGGCGAACAGTTATGCTCACCTTTATTATCTATGGTTGTGCTGCTGTTATCAAGTAAACAAGGCGTCTTCGGCTGTAAGTGGAGCTTTACTGTGATTTGTGATTTAAGTTCATATTAATCTGCTAATTTAACATATTAATCGGGTATATTTTGTAATTAAATAGCAAAACGCATAAATATATATCTTTATAAAATGAAGAAAACACATCTTTTCTCAGCCCCAATGCCTTAAAGAAAGAAATTTGAAGACCCAGAAGAAATAATTAATGCATCAATCGACTGCTTTTCCATTCTGGTTTTCTACTAAGGCAAAGGAACAAATGGAGCAAATGTGCCCTCCCTGTTGGACTTTTAAAAAAAAGAATGATTTCTGTGAAAAATGTTTGGTTATGTTTTATAAGACGGGAATATTGGTTGTAGTGCTTGCTGAAAAGTTCAAATGCTTGGAACAGAGGCAAGAATGGGAATGAAGATATCAAAAGAATGGGCCAATTGTGAAGTTTCTCATTTTAGTACAAATTGAGACCAACAGCTAACATCTTTTAAGAGTCAAAATATTTAAACACAAAGAACAGGGTTCATACATGTCCTGGAAAACTTGGAATTTTGACAAACTTTTTTCAGTACTTGAAATGTCCTGTAATAACCGAAATATATTAATTGGTCCTGTAATTTATATTAGGGACCTTGAATCCCCCCCCCATGCCCCCTTTCCCACAATATTTCCACCTGACTGCTCGTGCAATGTGAGGTTGGTTGGGTGGAAGTGTGGCCCCCTTTCTTTATGTATTGGGTTAGCTCTCTAATTGTTTAAAATTAAGTTCACCCAACACCTGCAGGAGAGCTATGATTAGGCATTTATTCCTAATTGGACAAATTTTTTTATTTTTGATAATCATTCTTCTAGTCAAATGTAATGTTTTCATCTGTGGTGTCTTCTGATTAATGTGTTTTGTTACACTGGTGGCCTTCTGATTTATAAATAGCGCTACAAAACTGTTAATATTTTCACATTTTTGTGTGTTTGGTTACAGGTATGATGTTATAAATGCGTGACTTAATATACTATTAAATATTAGTACCGTCTCGAGGAAGTGTAGTTTCAAAAGAGTGGTTATCAGACGCAGAATATAAACATTGGGTAGAAGATTGTAAAACATATAAGTGTTTTTTTTTGTTACCTATGTAAAAAGAATGTTGGCATTGTTAATATGGGGGTGTCAGCCTTAGAGTCATATGAAATCTGGAAAGCATGTAAAGTTAATTGAAGTATTAAATACTACTAAACCACTAGGAAATTATTTCAACATTTCTAATTCATCCGTTGATAAGGAACAAACATTTATAAATTCACTACAAAATAACATTCACAATGAACCTGAGTCTTTCATTCCTATTGTGCCAAAAGCTAAACCTATTCCTTTATCTAATCATGTTCTTGGTGAATGAATTTTGTGCAAATCAGAATGGATGGGCTTAACATAAATTTGAAATTTTCTAAGAATTATCTTAACCGAAGGAAAGACGAATATCCATTGCTAATTGATATTGGTATGTTTAGTGCGCACACTGAATACAGAGCTTTCCAGGTTGCAATAGAGGAAACATGTTGGATTATTGCAAATATTTTGCGAGGTTTGTGGCACATACTCAAAGATTCATCTGCACGAAGAATTGACTTCTTACACAAAGATAAGCTTAAAATCTACTGTATGTGCAAAGTATTTTCAATCTGTTAAGGAGTAATACTAAAGATCCACTTATGTTTGCCAAACTGTCTTTCTTTTCTCTTATTGGAAAACAAATACAACCATATATCAAGTACTACTAGACTGTTTCACCCATGATTCCTTTTCAAGCTTCTGACACATTAGAACTGTTGTATGGGTTTGGCATTTGTCACAAAGAAGGCAAGCACACACAACTGTGTGCAGTTGATCCCAATAACAAGGATGTTTACAAAAAGTATTGAAACTGGTTTTGAAGCAAGGAACATATTGAATAATTGTTCAAAAGAAAAAGAAAAGGATGTTTTGATTTTCAAATCTGAGTGCTTTTAGTTATTGAAATCATTGGTAAAAACAAGTTCAGGAAAAACATCTTTGAAATATCCTGTGGGGAGATTTTCCAGATGCCTTTACCCTAGACCAATGTTATGTAATCAAACTGAAAAAGCTGAAACATTTATAGATTTCTTAAACAGCTTGAAAAAGACGTATGTGTGTGTGTGATGCAGTTCAAGTTGTTTATCAAAGAAGTTTCATTTTTTTTGGTATTTCTTTAACAACAAACAGTATGGGGAATTGTGAAAAGTTATTAGACTTGACTCTATCACATGGTCAAGCATCTGTGGAAGCATCTCTCTCAATAAAGAAATGGTTGTGGAAAATATAAAAGTATGATGAATTTAGATACAAAGATATTAGTGGTGTTGTTTTCAGCGAATAACTTTTGGCTAATGCCAGATCATCTAGAAAATATTATCAACAATATTTAAATGATCAAAGAAAAACAAAATCAGAAGAGGGGAAAAACTACTAAATCACAAATTTTAGCAACTGTTCTCGAGTTAAAAAATAAGTTATAGGTTGAGAAATTAATTGATATAATGAACAAAGAAACCAATGACATTACTTGCTGAGAAAAGGAATAATTTCACTCTTTCAAAGTCAAACATGAACAGGAATAAATCATCTGATTCAGCGGCTGATGTTGCAAAGTTAAATGAAGAAATTGGAAAACTGTTGAAAAACTATCAACAAAAGTTTATTAAGTTAGGTTAGACTTTGATTTTGCACACTAAGTTGTAAAATCTAACATTGAAACATAATGAAAACTAAAAATTAAATATTCGGTAGTGTAAACAACTGTGTTGAATATTGGAGATGATGTAGGGGAGTTGGGAAACTGCGTTGTTAATTAGTTAATATAGGATGTACATGCGTTCCTACAGATACAGTGCTTGCTTATTTATCTATTGCAACAAGTGATTAACACATACATGTTGTCCTTGAAAATCTGTGGAATTTCTTGGAAAAAAATATCTTAGTTTCTGTATGAACCCTGAAGAAAGTGCCGGTCACAAAACATGTTTGAAAACATTGGAAGTAGCACTTGAGAAGTGGTTCCTGAAATCCCTTTCATGCCAAAAAGAGACAACTGTCAATATATTTCGTACGGCTTATATAGTTGCAAAAATAAACCAACCATTACATAATTTTAAAATGGAAAATGACCTACAAGAACTTAATGGTGTTGATATGGGAGGAATATTTCACTTTACAAATGCTTGTATTAACGTTATTAATCACATTAGCAAGAAAATGAAATCTAACAGGGTCAAAAATATTGTAGGTTCCAAATCAAAGCTATCATTTATCATTGATGAGGCATCAACAATTAGTCATAAGTCTACATTGATCTTGTATGTTCACGCAATGATTTCTGGTTGTGAAATGACCACACCAGTGAATTTATTTATTGACTTGATAGAATTAAATGTTGTAACAACTGGTATTTTCTTTGCTTTGATTTGCCACCTGCTATCAATCGGATTGACAGAGGAATGAATACCTCAATGAATATTTAGTTTCTGTTGCGTGTGATGGTGCGACGGTAATATTTAGATCTCATGGTGGAGTTGAGAAATGATTGAAAGATAAATATCCATCAATAATTGTATGGCACTGTGCCATGCAATCATAGACTGGAATTATCTGTCCATGATACTGTGAAGACAGTTTCTGGAATTAACAGATTCAAATAATTTATTGACAAGTTATATGTTCTTTACCACACATCATCAAAAAATAGTCAAGAGCTGCAAGCATGTGCTAATTCACTAGAGATGCAGCTTTTTAAAATTGGACGAATATTAAGCACTCGTTGGCTAGCATCCAGTTTTCATGTAGTGTTTGCAGTTTGGCAGGATTACAAAGCATTGGCGAGTCATTTTACAAATGCTAAGGATGATTGTTCCAGAGAGAGAAAATATAGGTGCATGTATGAAATTAAATCGTCCTCATAAGACATTAGTGGAGATTAGTAACCACCCAAATGGGTAGCGAGACACAGTGAAAAAAAAAAAATCGACAATAATTTAGTGAAAATTTTTGACAGCTCGTAAATACATTGAAAACTCAAATTCGGCAGTGAACACTTATCTTATTGAACCACATGCCATTTGGCTCCTATTTGGACCATTTTCCTCTCCCAGAACTAAGCACACTTTTACTCGACTAACTTTGCCAGCTTTAAAAGTCTTTGCTTTATTTACATGTTTAGAATTAAAATATCTTGAGTGCTAATTTATAATTGTTTTAAAGGTGGTTATATTTTTGTTCTAGATTTTTCTGGAAGTGATGCACCTCATAGATATTCATTGATTTGTATGGTTTTATCCAGTTGAGGACAGAATGGTAGAGAGCCATGTACTTTAAAATATATAAAACAAGGATTAATTAAAGGCAGTTAATAATCATACCAACTATTATTTTATAATATGGACCTATATTAAAAAATGTATTTGTTTTGCTGTAATATTCAAAGAAGCAACACTTTGTGTTTATAGTTGTAATTTACTATATAAATAAAATGCTAAAGAAAAACTTTTGATACATTTATTTCTCAAGTTTAACTTAAAATGTAGATATAATTTGAATTAAAAAAAAAATCACTATTACTTCAACCAAATTGGTAATATTATGAGTGCCTCCATTATCTAGAATTTCCGTAGTTTTTCAATACAAATATCTATTATTAAAAGTTTTGCCATTCGATAGTTTGAACCTTTTATATTAACAATCAGGATGTGCTTGTAATGAGTGAGACAAAGTGGAGTGATGGAATTAGGAAAACATACATTGGATGGGAAATGGGGTTAGGTTTGTACTAAGGATATGAAGGAAAGTGAAAATGCTCATAGGTCACATTTGTTTGTTTTGAAATGTTGGTCCAGTTGATAAACTATCTTTTCCAGTTTGTCACACACTTCCAATTTCAAATTGAACATGTTATATATTTTGAAGCCATATGTTCCTTGTATCTTGTGAAATATTGCCAATCGAATTAGGTTATTTTCACTATTAATTTTACTATGGATGAGATATGGAAGAAGGGAATGACAGTGAACTAGAGTAGGGAGAAATAGTAGAAGAGAAGGAAAGAGGTGGAGGACGCATAAAAGAGGATGAAACAAGAGAAAGCACCGGGTGTGGATGAACTGACTGTGGAAATGATAAGAGCAGCAGGTGAAGTAGGTATAATGATTTTACAGAGAACTGAAGAGTGGTTTGGAAGTAAATAGGATAATGGTGATGTGCCACTGTACAACAATATATGAGAAGATACTGGAAAAGAGAATAAGAAATAAAATAAAAGAAAGGTGGAGAGAGGAACAGCACCAATTTAGGGAACAAAGGTCTACAATAGACCTAATCTTTGCCATATGACAGCTGACGGAAAGAAGGTATGAATATGAGAGACTTGGTAATGCTATTTATGGATGTGGAGAAGGGATATGATAGCGTGGATGGAGGGGAGAGAAGTGGAAAGAGTTATAATGAGAGTGAAAAGCATGTATGAGGATAACGGCAATTGTGTGAAGACAGTGAGTTGGTAGTGGTTCCAAATAAAAAAATGAAGTGAAGCATGCGAGTGCCCTCATACCATTATTTGTAATGGTAATGGAAATAGTCATAAGCAAGTGGAAGGAAAGAATGAAAGATATTAAGTTTGTTGATATCTTGATGGTATGGGAGAGAGAAGAAAGAGGAAGTATAGGAACTACAAGAATGGTATGAGGAAGTGAAAAGTGTAGAATGAAATTTAGCATAGCAAAGTGTAAAGTAATAGTAATGACAAGGAAGAGGGTAAGACCTAATAAAGCTATAAGGTTGGATGGAGTAGAGTTGAGAAAAGTACAGAACATAAAATATCTTGGAAGCGTGATTGAGAAGAAAGGTGGAGGTAAAGAGGATCTAAAGAGAAGAGAACAGCAGGGAGAGTTGTTCTAAAGGTGCTTAAGAGATCTGCTATGAAGAAGAGCGGTGCCCCTATAGTGTAAGGAAGTGTTATACACAGCGTACTTTCTACCCACTGTCCCATTTGTAGCAGAAACATGGACAATGATTGTAAGAGAGACGAGGAACGTGGAGGCCATGGAAAGAAAGTTTGTGAGGAGCATGTTAGCTATCACGAGGAGAAATAAGAATAGGAATGAAGCTATCTGGAAATAATTAGGGGTACGGGGAGAACATGAGATAGTAGGGGCATGTAATGAGAATGGAAAAAGGATGCCAAAGAAAATGTTGGAAATTAAGTATGTGGGAAAAAGACCAAGGGAGACCAAGAAAGAGATGGGAGGTGCAGATAACAGAAAGTGTTATTGAGAAAGGAGAAGAATGGTGGAAGGATAGAGGAATTTTTACTAAACTGACCTGGCCATAGGCTGGAAACGAGGGATGATAATTACTAATTTTAGTGGCGGTTGTGTAACTTGTATATTGTAACTTAAATAACTTCCAGTTTTATTCATCTCCATTATTTCAATAAGCACTGTAGCGCTAACTTACCTGCCACTAACCGTTTAGTTTCACACTTCACTTTCTTACTAGATACCTGTATTCTATGGACCCTAATGTTATCACTGCGATACACACACACAGTTTGTAGTCTACCATATTCACCAATATATATAATGATTATGTGAAATTTCCACATAAATGACCTTTACAAAATATCTACTTTAGGTCTAGGCTATCTAATGCAATTCATATTTGGTTTGTACTTTCCTAAGGACTTCCTTTATAGCTTGATGGTTACATTCACTGGCAGTTTTTATTTGATTTTATTTTTTATCACTTAATACCCATTTAACTCAAATTTTGTTTTCTCATTACCACTGCTGCTACTATGTTGATTGTTTATTCAAATTGCCAACCTTGTTTATATTACACTAGGCTATGGCCTACATAAACTATTTACAAATATTTGATAACTTCAATAATTAACTATTTATGTCAAAAGGAAAAAAAAATATTATTATTTAGCACCACGTCTTACTACCCGTTCGGGTTATACACTTTAAGTACTAACTACGCTAATGGATTAGGAAGGTTGAATTAGAGGAAGTGAACCAGCATTTGCATGGAGGGAGAGTGGAAAACCACCCCAGTTCACCCGACCAAGATTCGAACCTCGATCTCCCCGTCCTCAGCAGTCAAGCTCAACACGACTAGCGCGTTAGCCAACTACGCCACCGAGGCGGGTAAGGAAAAAATAAATTACTTTGACATACCAGAAACACTTTATTCAAACAGTAAGTTGATTGACAATTTGGATAGGTTGTTCTATTGCCCAGGTAAAACATCTTAAGTGGGGTATTAAATAAAAATAAAATAGGCTACATACTCTCTTTTAATATGAAGTTTCTTAAAATAGTTTACAAACATATTTTACAAATTTTAAGAATCATATGTACATTAGCTTTATAACAGTTTGAATGAAGAGGTGATTGTCTTTTAAAATCGGTTCATTTTTCATTGTTTTTATCCAAACAAATAAGCTAGACCCCATTTATAAACAATTGTTATTAGGAAAACCCCTTTTCATTCTATTCTATAAGGTACAAAATATATTTGGAAGAGGGTACAGGAAATAGTTCACACTCTTACACTGCTACTATTAGACAAACTTGAAAATTCCTCCTCAAGAGTTTCAAGAGAACATAAATTAGGTCGAGAGAGTGAGATGTATCCAAGTGGTAGCCATTATTAACCTTTTGTCTAATGACAGAGGGGTAAAGTGTGAAATGTGTTTCTGTTTTTACTATAAAATTATTTAAGAAAAACCTTTCACTTTTTAAGGTACATTTCACTATACATGGAAAAAGGTACAGGAAAGAGTGATATACATAAAAACATAATTCACACTTTACATTGCTGCCACGGAACAAAATCAATAGTTACCGGCCAGTCTATCAGAACTAGTCAGAAGGGAGTGTGAAATGTGCACAACTTCTTTAACAAGGAAAATAAATGCTACTGATAAAGAATTATTTGTTCCTCTCCCTCTCTTGTACCTTCTTTCAAAAATAGTCTTTATGAAAATAGGCCTAGTGAAGAGAAGATGAGAGTTTAGAGAAATTAAGAAAAAAATTTACTTGTTCATGGTTTTCCCACTTCCCTATCACCACCGTTTGGGGTTTACATGTTTTCATTATTTTAGATAAAAATTAATTTTTGACAAAGTAAAATCAATTAATATAAAAACATGATCCTCTTAACTTGAGTTGTGGCAGTAAAGTCCCTGGCCAAAAACCCGAAAATTAAATTCCAAAATAAGATATTTGGGATGTTCTTCCCCAAACAAATTTTTGAAATACGAATGCTTCTTAAAGCTATTAAGGCTATTTGGAATAATATAAATCTCTAGAAACCATCAGTTGCAGTTCTTCCCTGGATGTTTGCTTGCTGGCAGCTGGGTTAATGTTAAAAATGTTAAGTGGTGTGATTTTTCTGGAAATTTAATATAAATTGAGTTTAAGAAAATTCAAATAGCTTAGTTTGCTCACCTCTTTGAATAAAGACTCTGAATTTTTCTTTTTTTAAATTCCCAACAAACAACAGAATTTAAGTACTTTTCTCGGGTTTCCCCCTGATGCTCAAAATTAAGGAATACAATAATTCCCGGTTACCAATATAAAATATTGTCCACAAGAATGAACAATAAAACCAAGCACTCAAGATCTGAAGTTAGTCAAGAAACAGGTCAGGGCAATCGCTCAAACTCTAGAATAAAATTTCAACATAATTAAATGTTTTCTTGGCCAAAATATTTCATTTTCTCAATTATTTTTTAAAAGCTGTAAACTGCACATGCCACTGAATTTAAATACTTGAACTTTTCAGGGCTGCTGATGGAAGAAAATTTGTTATGGATGAATGAGATTGAGAATGCTCGGGAATTTATCCATCCCAGTAAGTCAGGCTGGATTGAATATTGGCAGAAAATTTTGGGTGGGAAACAAAATGCGCAGTTAATGCTGACTCGCAAATGAGAGAGCTTGAAGGATTTAGAGAAAGCTGTAGCTTGCTAGGGTCACAATTTATTAGCAAGCCAGAAAGGGAGTAGAGACTAAAGGGGTGTTAAACTAAATAACATTTGAGGTGTATCAAGCCTAAATAACATATAGGGGGTTTCAAACCTAGATTTCACTTAAGAGTTGTAAAAAATATATTAGATTTTTAGTTTTCTTTTACACTCTGCTGATAGTTGGATATAAAACACTATTCTCAAAAGTAATTAAAATAATTTTCACCAAAAATGTAAATATAACTATTGGATTTGTATTATCCAGTATTCACTTGAAATCTTGATATTCGATTCGATAAAAAAAAAATGCTTTTCACACACCTCTACTAGATAAAATCTAAGGGATTTTAATAAACTTAAGTAACATTTTAGATGTGTCAAACATTATGTTTTATAGTATTTTTTGCACTCTGCAAATAATTAAATATAAAACAATTTTCAAAATTTTGATAATTTGATTCACACACCTTTTATATTATTATGTTTTTATGATGTCTTATTTGTATTACATTTAATAATTTGTAAAAACTCTATGGCGTCAACCCACAACATTTATTCTAAAGTGTCATTTAAAGGTATAATTTTTATAATTTCTCATTTCCATCTTGATTCTGTTATTTTGACTAATATCCCTTCCTGTTCTGCAGTAACACTTGTCATTCCTGTCCATCCCTAAAAATTTCTAAACATAATTCCAGTTCAGATTTATAAGTTGATTTCTCAGTTCATGGGATAAGTTTAGTGGTTGATATGTATCTACTAGAACCTCCACTCTATAGTAATAAGAAAGAGCAAGCAACCAATTTTTGGAAAAACCGCCTAAAGAGTTGTCTGATTTGTCATCGGATTATTCTACAATGTGACCACCAAAAAGAAGACTGCCAAATTCTTGAGATATCATATTTCTTTCAACATTATAACCTTTCCTCATTACAAATCACACGATGAAGGATATTTGTAGAGCTGTATATTTCCTACATAGCTTATTATTATATCATATTACTATTGTACTTTAGTGAATAGAGGAATAATGAGTCCCCTTTTATAGCACTCTATTTACACATTTATACAAAAAGATATAAAAATGTTTTCATCACTTGCAGTATTAATTAAAATAGTGCTCTGCAACACACTGGGGGGAAATTTGGTTTGCCGTACGACGACAGCCTAGAGTGCCACGCATCGCTGTTCAATAAGAACACAAGTTAAATTGGTGCGAGCAGCAGCAGTGTGTCACCCACATTTCTTATTTACTGCTTACTTACTCGTATTTAATAATATAAAATCTAAAACTTTTGCACAAAGTTAAGAGTTATGGTTTACCCAAATTACTAATGATTTGAACAAAATGTTTCCAAATGTTAAAAAAAATAATAAGAACTTTAAACTATAATCTTGAAACATTTGAAGTTAATCCAGGATAAAAATAGTCTATACTTTCCTAATTCTGATTTACCATACAACCTAAAACCAAACGGTTTGCCACAAAACAATTAGGTTTCTTAAGTGTACGGTTAACTTAAAATGTTTGCAGTAACACTGCATTAAGGCAATGAAACATCAAATATTTTTTCAAAATACTAATAACTATCCACAAATAAATAAAATGGTAAATATAACTCGAAACCTTGCCCATTAACTATTAATATATATATGGAGACAAAGTTTAAACAGTGTAATGCAAAATTTCTGATTATAAGTTTTACTTTTATATTAATTTGAAAGTTAAAAAGTGTCTCCACTTTACATTTTTTGACAAATATATCACATAGTTTTTATCTTAATTTAGTAAAGTAACACTTGTACCACAAATTTACCTTAAAATGTATTCAAGTAGACTGAAAGTAACAGGCAGTTAGGACAGAGCCAGCATGCTTGAGTGACCTGATAAGTAGGGGTTCCAATATTTATTAGATGCATTAGGAGTAATTTTTCCTAGTTTATGGTTTTAAAATTCTTGCTTCAGCTGAATGCTAATGCAGTTTATTTATCATGTCCTCAAAGTAATTAATTTAAACTGGATAGGACGACAGACACAGCCCCCCCC